>DWNH01001337.1:0-11646 GCA_018249895.1 Tiana niger
CACCTGAAAAGGTAAATATGGTCTGAACTAAATCTTTATATACCACCTTTGTACCTACCCATATTTGTGCAAATAAAAAATTTTGTCTTTGTCTTTTGTCTTTGACAAATATTGTTTGTCTAGATGATATTCAAAACCGAATGTCTTAAACCAAAACATTTAAGAGGGCTTATAATTTAAAACGTTTTGATTATCCTGTTACCACGATAAAGATACAGCATCCCTTGAATCCCCAACAATGTTAGTATTCCAATCATGCCGCCTCAAACTCCGTGGAGACAAATTTCTCTATAATGCGACGGCTTTCCCACGCCGTAGTGCGGGCGGATAATTCTGCGAATATTTGTTTTTTTTTTAAGATGATATACCAGAGATACCCAAACTATTTTGGGCAAGAGACCCCTTTTCCAAAATGAATTGATTCCTCAGAACGACACAGCCAATCACTTAAAAAATCTTATCTCTAGTTTTTTTGCTAATGATACAAAATACTTACCAATTTAAAAACTGTGGTTTTCGTTTATGTTTATATCGAAGAGGTCGATATCAATCTTGAAGCACGAGTACTGTGGACAGACGTTGCTACTTCTGAGGACGAAAGTGTGTGTAATTTATCAATTTCAAACACAATAAGTAATTGGTTTACATTATAAATGGGCGTGGCATTTGTACTAAAAATCAAGTTAATCCTCGTAAGCTCTCGCAGCTCGTCCAGTGAGGTTATTAAGGCCTACAAAAAGGCTACATGTCTAAAAGTAATAGACTGAACTTTAAAAATGTAGATCGCTATTAAAAATAGGCTAACAGTAAATTAGGATTTATTGAAATATCTGACCTTGTTTAGCATTCACATCTGAAATAAAATAAAATTGTTTTTGAAATGAAAGCTCTAAAAAGATCTAAAAGCGCTAGTAGAATTAATACCCCCCGGCATCTAATTTAAAAAGAATGGATATTTATATGAAATGCCCGAATCTCCGCTGACGAAAATCCAGTTTTCGAATACCTATTTCGGTGTTTTACGATATTATTATCTTATTCACATTCAATGTGTGTATAAAATATTATGATACGACCGGTACGTTACGTACCACTGCTAAGCACATTTCCAACGTGTTTGAAAGTGATTCTACGTTTTCGGAACAAATACACCGGATTTGTTACTTGGAACTACTTTTGACTTCATCCGCGTAAAATTTATAAAACAGGGAGCTTTAGACAAGAGAAGTTTTGTGAAAATTCACTAACTCTGAGGAGATATAAGGTTATTGAATTTAACATAATACTCAAGGGATTTAAACCACGATATTCGAAATTATTGAGTTATACGAGTAGATATTTCGACGCAGCTGCATGCACCATGCACCAGGAAACTGGAGGTTCCGGATGGATGATAATTATGTCAAGGGCATACAAAATCCACCGTCTTTCTTAGTCTTTTGCTACAATTACCACTGTCACTCGAATTCGAACGTAAGTCACTGCTTATTTACGGTTTAAGATTCTTTATTTCTTTAAAGATTAGTATCGCTTACAGAGAAAAATGACAAAGTAGAAGCTCAATTTGAAAGTGTGAGCGTACAATTAATTAATTTACAAAAAAATATTTATCCAAATCTTATCGTATCCAAATCTTAATACTCGCACCTTAATGCCCGAGCAGACCAAAAATAGGACTTAAAACAATTCGGCTAAAACGGCTTCTACGATAAATATTATCAGTAAATTATTCCACGAAACTTAGAACTCAGGCGAATGAATTTTCCTCCATCACAATAAAGCCAGGAATTACAAAACTTACTGAGTATAGCCTCCGAGGCATTACACGAACTTAACGCTGATTAAAGTTGCTTGTCTCGTGTTTTACATTAAAAGATAGGTTCTCCTTTTGGAGTTTGTTTGTTCTTCTCCGTGACTTTTGAAGTTATAAGTGGCAGCTGAATTATTACACATCAGCTGCCTTTGGAAAATGAGGGAGTATTAACTTAACTAGCGTCAACGTATGACTTTCATTATTATAAAGTAATCCTAACAAAAGACAGATCAACCTACGATATAACCACCTTTCTAACGTTCATTGGCACCGCCTAACAAAGTTACAATTACTCTCCAGCTCTTAGAAATTGGAATGTTTGTGCTGCAATTTATTTTTTATTTTTTTAAATACACACACGGTCATCTGATCCCAAATTAGGCTACTAGGCCTGTGCTATGGTAACCAGACTACTGATAAACATACATAATTTTTTTTTGTAAATACATACTTATATGAGTAGATAACAATACACCCAGACACATAACAAATATTCGTTCTCATCACATAAATATTTGTTCTGGGTGGGGATCGAACCCACGACCTCCCGTTTAGCAGTCAGCTTCGCTAACCAGTAGACCACGAGGCCAGTCAATAATATTGATATTTTACGAATTATAGGCCAAAAACGAATAACTTTCTTCACACAATTTTATTAGCCTCACCTGTATATAACGCAATTCCATCCACTTGAGACGTGGTATTAAATTGATACTTACTTTACGTACTTACCAAGAGAAATTTAATTTATTTTTTTGAAAAAGTAGCAACCGAGCGTGCGGCCGGCTACTGTCAGCGGCCTCTGCAACTCCCCGACTCCCACATTCAACCTCGGCCACTGCAGCAGCTCTGCTTCTTGTTCTGTTCACTTCTTCACCGACCCTTGCTAGTCTCACTCGTATCATTATTTGATATTCTAGATGTTTCTCAGTGTTTGTTCCATATTTAAAACTAAAACTAAAAATTCAGAAAATAACGAACATTTAGACCAGTTCGACGACCTGAACATATTAAAAATGCGTGTAATGAATGCCAGGACGTGTTCGGACTAGTATTATACTTTGTCTTATTTTATAGTATATTTTGTAGAGGCACACGCAAAGGACGTGTGGCCACAAACTGTGGTGCATAAAGGGCATCGCCGACCTAGGACAACGCTCGCCACTTGGGCGCGACACTCGAGCGCCGGCGCCGGCGCGCGGCTCTCGCGGCGACGGCGGCGCTCGCGGCGTGCGACCGGGCTGTGCTGCAGGGCTGCTGCAGGGCTGCTAGTAATATAGAACCATTAGTGGGAATGGACATTTCATGATGCAATTGTACATACAGGAGACATGACCAGCGCTTGTAGACAATAAAAAAATATAACCCGACGGTGTATACGACGATAGGAAATATACAAGAATTTATTGCAGTCCTCATACATGTATTATTCTTTAACTTATACATACTATTATTGTAAGATAATCGACGTAACGGGGATCATTTGTAAGTAAGTAAGGTGGCTACTGCTGGACAAAAGGGTCTTTTACCGACCACAACCTCACGCTGTACAACTCAATGAATGCTTTTGCGTTTTTCCATAATCCCGACTGCTTACAGGCTCTCTATGATAGTATTCCATACTGACATTCCATATAGACAAATGCTTGTACGAATCTTTCACTGCGGGATGTATGTACATATGTATATGAGGGCCCCAGTCGGCGCATGGTCTGCACGACCTAGGACAACGCGCCCAGCCAGCCGAGTGGCGGGCGCCAGGCGCCAGGCGCCGCGGCTCTCAAATCTCAATATCGGTATCTGTATTTGGCGTATCGCCCGATAATATAATCGATCACGTTTGGAACGTAGCTGCGTAGGGCTGATAGCCCGGAGTTCAAGCGATTGGTAATTATGTAGGATTATCTACATAATCATCGAATAGTTCTCATTCACTGGTAATTTTAAAGGTTTCCAACAACTTGAAAAGTAGTATAAAGTAGTATAAGCGTTCCGTTATGGCAGAAGCGAGTTGAAATACTTGCATGAATGAATTGCTAATTAATAGTTTGAAGGCCAACGCCAAATAATGTCAACATTCTGTAGTTTGTAGAATGGTACAAACTAAACGGCGCTCATGAAATCCTCTACGAACCATATCTGTTTCAAAGTATCGTGAACCAGTCACCAGTCTTTCTAGACTCTCAGTCTAAACTCTTAAATTCCATTTGCCAAAATGGTTGCATCATACGGTTAAGAAAAGTGTGGTAAAGTGGTGCCAAGTTATTAAAAGGTGATATATTGAAAGATCAAATATAAGCCCCAGCCCTAGCCCGCTCGTCCATTACGCCGCGCCCGCGCCTGCGTTCATTCGATGCCACAATAAGCAAACTCTATGCAGCACATTACACTAATTTGTCTATTAATAAACAACTTTGAAGCCCGCGGAGGTCAGTTATTTTAGAGGTGGATCTGGACGGCTTAAGGGCTTTCTGCGGCTAATGGTTCGTCCTAATTGAAATGTTTGTGGCACTACCGTTATTATTTCTCTAATGATATAACGTCTTTCTGTATCATAATCGGTTCCTATCGGTTTTCAAAGTAGTAAAAAGATTAGATTTATTACTTACAACTTGTACTCATAAAGCTAAATGGTATTTTTAAAAACGATATGATTACAAAGAGAAAAAATATTTTGAGTATTATCTTTCTCTTACCCCAACTGGATTATTGCGCTCCAAATTAAACTATGGAGGACCTAGGTCCAATCTCCAGAGGAATTAAATTTAATAGAAAGTAGATTTGTGTACTGTTTCTTGTATAAATATACGAGTAAGTTCATTGTTATAATAAATCACTTGAATTTAAAGTTTGTAGATACGTCGGCATGGGAACGACGAGGTATTCCAATTTTGAAAATGGAAAATGCAAATGGCCGCTGGCGGGTCGCGAGAGCATTACGATATTAAACAGACTGCATAATAATTTCGGGCGGCGCTCGTAAATCGGCGGGTCTCGCTAATGTACGGCAGACATTTCTGGTTGGCCGGCGGGGCCCCGCGGGAATACGTGTGTACGTACATTTACAAATAAAATATTTCCTCAATTTAAAGTTTTCATTTTAATACAAACCTCCATACCTATTATATTTCAAGGGGAATCATTATTTAAAATCATTAGTTATTCTTAAGTTGGATAATTGTTTAATTAATTTATTTGTTTTTTTTGGACAAGAACTGGCTAGCATTAAAACATTAATTTACGTTGAAATTACTCATTCTGGATTCTAGATAACTCTTTCTGGAAATGAAACGCTATATATTCGTTATGAACATAACAATTAAATTTAATGAAGAATTGTTCAAATTTTAGGAAAAAAATAACAAAAAATACTGTGTGTAATAAATTATGTCTTCCTTTCCAGTTATCAGTCGGTTTTACTTTTTGTGAAGGCATTTTTTCATGTTTTTAAATTAAAAATTTTCTAACCCATCCTAGCAGCTACACTAAACTCAACTATCATGTTTTTGTACTGTTTATCATTACTAAGTTCTATTCCTGAACCGTAGACAAGTAAGTCAGTAACCAATGTGACTGTGTATATAAGCCTAAAAGCTAAATAATAGTATAGCTTAATTAGTATGTTTGTACTGTTTGTTGAGGAATTCCATCAGATATGTAGGTATGTACCTGTAGACGAAGATCAGTCCTGTACCTACTGTCCATTATCATACGCCTACGGCCTCGATCACCGTTACAAATTAAAGACTTATCTGCTGTATATCTTAAGTGAGTAAGTTAAACATTTTAAAGCCTGTTTTGATTGACATTGAATACAAGGAAGCTTTTGTAAAGTTGCAATGGTAGGAGTATTGCACATCATTACCTTGCATTTAATAACAAAAGCAATGACATACCTAAACTGATTACTTTAATTTTTAGACATACATATGTATACCTAATTGTACCTAATATTAATTGATTGCAGAACTAAGCTAAAAAAAAAAACGCAGGTTAGACTGGAGGTACAGTTTTCTTTGCTGAACATTTTAATGAGTGTAATGTAGTTGTCCTGTTGTCCTGTAAATTAATACATTAAAATAGAGCAACACATAAATGGCATCACGTCTGTTCGTCCGTCTTCTTAGTTCTGCTAAACTATGCAACAGATTTAAATGCTGGTTTCATTGTCATTTATGTCCCACAAAGCCCACCGTACTTTAATGTCACGTGTCACGCTCGAGTATTCCTAAAGATCGATTTTTTACTATCCTGACCGGCCTTACGCGCCCTTTCCAACAAAGTGTTTATACATACATAGGTATATGGTGGAGGTCCTCAACAAGGTGCAAGGTATTCTCATGTTAATCTGACGAGCTTGAATAAGTCCCGAAACTCTCTTGGGCTCCCCTACTAACAGAAGTGTACTGATGTGACAGAACGATGAATTAGGAGGAGCAGACGCGCTCGGAATGCCGCTAATGACGGTGGCGGCTCCAGGGGGCGCTGGTGTCGCATAGCACGAAATGCTGAGCGCTGAGGTGTTGAGTGTCACTTTGATTTATTAATGTCCTAACAAACACAGGCAGTATTTTGAGTAGATCATTATGTAGACATGTCCACGGGTTAACGTAACCATCAATTTAACAAATATATTACAATAAAAATATTATATATAGTTGTTTACTATTCAAATACATGTTTACTATATCATATCTTATTTATTCAGTTTCCGACAAATTAATAGTGTAGGTATTGATAAAGTGATACATTATTGTTGAAACCTGTTTACATAACCCATAACAACGCACTCGAGCATGCAGGAAGCTCTCGCTTCTTCGCTCTCGCATCAATCAATTTTCAAATCCGACGGAACTAAAGAAAAGCAAACAATCTCTTTAGCTGTCTCTTTATGCAGACGAGATGGGCTGCACTAGTCTACCGTTCTTCGGGTACTGATCAAACAACTGTACGATCATCATTGTTTAAATAATAGTCGCTGCAGATATCGACTCCACGAAACGTAACAATAACAATAATAGGCTTGCTTGTTACCTCCCAGTACAGCTGTGAGCGTGAAACATTATCTGATCGCTTCAATGCAGCAGCTAGGCATGTTCGTAAACATGGTGCATGCAGCTGCGCCGAAATATCTCAGGATATCGAAAATCTCAAAAATGGTGGTTTAAAACATGTGAGAATTAGGTATGTTAAAGTTATCAGATACCCGCGAGTGTCATTATTTGAACGTGGTAACTAAATAATAGATATATTGTTTGTGTTTTTGTCCAAGATCCAAGAAGGAACTGACTTTTATTTACTAGCGAGTTGGCATGCGCAGATTGAGGCTACCTATGACAATTATGCGTATTTAAAAATATTCCACTATTCAACTTTTTTCATTAAATTCCATAAGTAAGAATCATGCATACATGAGATAGTTGTAGGTTTAAAAATGTAACTAATTACTAGCCACGTACCGTTAGTAACTGACAAAAGTTGTATTTGTATAATTGTTATATTCTATTATAGTGATTAGTAAGTATGGGTGTCAGCAGCAAGCAGGCGGCAGGCGGCGGCCGCCCTCGCGCACTCAGCGTTCAGCGTGACTCCACTGGCCTAATAACCGCTCTGTCGTCACGTGTGTAGGTTTTTGCGACGAAAGAGACTTTTTAGCGACCTCGCTAATGGCAACTAATTTCGAGTGTTTTGGTAGAGTCACCATGAACATCGAACATTTAGGGACATTGGACCTGTACGAGTACAACTCTTTTGCAGTTATTAAGTCATAATATTTTAAAAATACAAAAAATATGTAGTTCATATATTTATAAATTTAATCTAACCGGATAATGGGATAGATAAATATACCAAAACTGAAACAAATAGATACCTAACTAAAAAAAGAAATTTAGGAAGTATCGCAATTCGTGGAAAAACATTTACGCACAACCTAAGTATGAATCTATTCATAAAAGGAATATTTTCTTATTTTATTTCTAACTTAGTAAGTACTTATTTATTCAAAAGTCTCACGATTTCCAAAGCAGATGTCACCACTAGCCGTCGCCATATGTCCACGAGAGGCTCGGAGTACGGCGGGTATAGGCTATAAATAACAGCAATAAATAAGCGGCTAAAAATGAACCATAAATAACCGCGGAGCTCGCGTCATACGAACAAATTGCGATCAGATTGCACCGGCGATTTGTTACCGGTATGGAAATAACGGTCGCTGGCCCCGATAGACAAAATGCCTGCGCAGCCAGAATGCCATTTATATACTTTATTTAGATTAGGCAGCCCTACTGCAGCGCATACGATGCTTCCTACAAATCTATCCAAGTTCTTCCATGTTATCTTACCAATAAATAAAACTGTAGTGTTGGTCACTATATCACATATTGAAATTAAAGTCAAAAAACCGAATGTAGATACATTACATTACAGTAAGATATTTCAGTCTTCGGTAGAATGTTTGAGTAACTAAGCCTCTAGGGGCTACTATCTATGGACTTGTTTCAATACTCTGTCATTTTAATTACATAGAAGATGTAATTACATAAAAGAACTTTGATAAATAGTAGATACTATTTACATACATATTTATATGACAACTGAATGTAATTACTTAATTGTTCTTAGAATGCTTGTCTAAGTTTTTTTAAGTTATACTTCTTTAAGCGCGTTATGAAAAAATGATGAGAGTGAAATTTCAAGATGCGCGCACATAGTAGGTACCTATAGCGCAGGTTACATATTATTTTTGTTGCTCATAGACTCCGAAAACGCTGAACGGTTTGAATGAAACTTTTAGCATTGTAAGGGATGATCTAACTTATAATGGAAGCTTGATTTGATTTTAATATTTCAAAGAGTTTTTTTATTGTAGACCTCGGAGACCGCGTTATAAAGCCGCCACTGATGCCATTTGATTGAATTAACTTTCTTGTATAAATAATATTCACTGTTTGAAACCTTTTGGCTTTCTAAATTTCACTCGTCAAATTCGAGTTACGGATCGATTAGAAGCTGGATTACTTTCTTACGAGTAGCGCTTCCTTAACTCTGCTCTTTATGTTTTTGTTGAAAACTATTACAAATCTATTCATTTTATTTTTATTTATTTTTTTATAATTAATGTACACACAAGGACAATCACAAGGACAAAATCATACAAGAAAGAGGACGGCACAAAGGTACTATCATCATCTATACTCGTACCTTAGTATGTTCATCCTGTTTCTCGTTTTCCGAGAATCTACAATTGCAAAATATTGATCTGTCTTTCAAGTATCAACTACTTTTCCAAGTAGGTAAAAAGATAGCTACCGATATAGAATTATTCCTGTAGCTCTATAAAAGTACCAATGGTGAGCTGACCTTGATTCAGAGATAGAGCACGTAACAACAAAACAAATTCAACAAATTAATAATATTTGTATCACATTGCAACATTAAAGTGTCTTAAAATAGCCTCTATGTGTTGGACCTGTGTCCCCACGCAAGCCCACCAAATGACCAGGCCCAATAACATCAGGTACCTGTGATATTGAAGAGATACATAATAATAATAAATATCTTTTCACAACTCAAACACAATCATCATGATCTTAAATTAGGCAAAGCCTGTGTCATGGTAACCAGACAACTGATAAACATAAATCAATATAATTTTTTAATACACGCAGACACAAAGCAGGCATTTGGGCTCGTCACACAAACATTTGTTCTGGGTGAGGATTGAACCCACGCCCTCCCGTTTAGCAGTCAGGTTCGCTAGCCACTAGACCAAGAGACCAGTGAACTTGATTGTTATACTTAGTTGATAGCAATTGCATTACCGACCTACTCGTGCCCTAATGTTAGATCCTGCAATGAACAACGGACCTCCGTGACTACAGGAAATACGAAGCCACACTTTAATCAATTAGTGGAGCCTGTTTCAAATTATTGAAATAATTGTAATCAAGATAGTAATTCTGCCAGATTGTACATGCCTGACTTATAAAGCGTACCTACTCCGTGTAAATTGTACAAAACCTTTAAAATGTGTCCCCTACGTGTCTCGTGTACAGTAGCACCGCTGATTGCGATGCGCTATCTCCGAATGCGTAACTTGGATTCCACTTATTGAGCTATTTGTCAACGGAACGCAACTTGTCGCAATGATGTGATTTCAATATGCCGATATTAGGTAACTGAGTCACTGTGGCAACAACCTGCCACTATAACTACACACGGTCATATCTACGCCTCCTGACCAAAGTCAACTTTAAGATTATAATAATAAGGGTGATGTTTTCAGATAGGTTTGCCCGTAGACGCATTTAGTGGTTGGCAAACAGTACGTGCTGTATCAAGTGTTGGTCGCACGTCGCTATCTACACGCTCTGAACGATACCTAGGACTCATTATCGTGCTCCGATTCTTGAAGCCTTCACTGCAAACTATATCACTGTATGTGTGTCACCGAACAATGTTTGACACGATGATTTTTCAAGAATAAGTTAACTTATTAAAATTTATGGAATTAATCTACTAGGTGGTAGGCCGTGGCCGGGGAAGTACTACTCTCATACCTAAATCGTCGGTAAAGCTATTTATTGTGTTTCGGAAGAAGGGCGTAGTAGCCGGAGTTCACTAAATCTGAGGCAAACATTTTAGTCCTCAGAGGGGCAACGCATCTGTTTGTGATCTCACGTGGGACTAAGGTGCTGTCTGAAGTTGCCTATGGATGTCCATGGGTGGCAGTAACCACTTAACACCAGGTGGCCTGCATGCTCGTTTGCTACTTTTACAAAATGTTGCCAGACAGACAAATATCGCCCCCAACACAACAGATGAACGTTGACTTGAATGTACTTTTGTGTAATTTGTGTATAACATACTAAAAATAAAGGTTGAGACTACGGTACATAACAGTTAGACTAAACATTGATGAAACAGGTTTTTTTATCGGTACGTAGCTGCTATAACTGGTTCCGTAAGAATTTTATGACCGAATTCCTCCTGGCAAGACTCTAAACACAAAATTTTTAACAAAAAATAAGTGTCTTTAAACTGATAAGTAAGTAATAACTTGTCACACTCTCCAATATTTTTTTAACTCCCAGATTCACACCTTTTGGCACAGACTCCAAATCTTAAACTTAAAGCAAGCAACAAAATAAATAATAACCATTAAAAAATAAAAATAAACGCATTTTTGACGTATCATACTTTTCTGTCAATGTCAAAATGATACGGAACCCTTAGTGTGGGATTACAGCTAGCATTCGGTCGAGATTGTTCTTAAGCATGTCTGTCACAAGATAAGCTGAGTGCATTATCTGCCGGCTACTGCGCTTCAGAAACACGTGGCATTTACTCATCTTGTGTTTTATGCAAAAATATATAGGAAAAGTTCTGAAGATAAGCCATACTTAGATAGCCATTAGCTACCCATTTACTAAGATTTTTTATTATTATTTACCTAAATGAGGCTTACATAGGCCCCATGATATTATTATTATTGTGAAGTAAGGTTGTTGAATCATGGGGAATTAAGCAAACCATGACAAACTAATTTACAGTACACACATATTGAAAAATGAGAGATGCATGTAGGAACCAGGGTTCGTGGGTCCGGACTCATCGGAACATCGGACTAGCGTAGAATTCACTAGGTTATCACTGGATCGCTGCTAGTCTAGAATTACGAGTACTAGAACGGGACCCAGCTTTGATAACATTAAAATCGATTTTTTTTATTAATAAGCATGTAATTTGAACACTTGAAAAGGTAAATATGGTCTGAACTAAATGTTTATATACCACCTTTGTACCTACCCATATTTGTGCAAATAAATAAT
>DWNH01001338.1:0-11644 GCA_018249895.1 Tiana niger
TAACACAGTTAATAGTATCCAAACATTAATACATGAAAATTACAAAGTTGTGGGATACGATTATTTACGTAGGAGCCGTCGAATTAATTAATTCGCGTCATTTTATTTCATGACGTCACTGAAATTTAATATACGAAAAAAATGAGAAAAATTAGAATTCGGTTTAAAAGAAAATAAAAAACTTTAATATTTGTGTATAGGTACATCATATCATTTTATCGCACTATATCATGTTATTTTCTTATTAATTTTAACACGCTTGATTGAAAAATAGCATGTCTTATTTTGAAAATTGCAATCCATAATATGTTGTAACCCATAAATTAGTTTCAATTTCTATTTATGAAAGCTTTCGTGAGTATCTTTACACATTTTAATAAATATAAACGGTTTAACTCACGTGTATTTTTCGTGTATAGGTTTGAAAGTAGTCGGGCAATCTCGAAAAATACACGTGAGTTAAGCCGGTTTCTATTTATAAAAAAAATGTTTAACTCACGTGTATTTTTCGTGTATAGGTTTGAAAATAGTCGGGCAATCTCGAAAAATACACGTGAGTTAAGCCGGTTTGTATTTATAAAAAAAATCTATTTATTCTATAGATTAACAATAAATGCCGGAATTCTACAACTAATGTTGCAATAGGAGGGCCAATTTATTTGCGTGAATTGTTCTTTGTTAGAGGTAGTAAATGTCGCTGTCTCGGTCGCACACAACTGATAATATAATGATATAGCTAGTTTTTAATTGGTACTGTTAAAAACGATTGTCTAAGCTTATTTCTTATACTAAACTGCAAGACAGTGGTTGAAAGTGTATTCATTGCAATAACGAAAAAAAAACCCTTTTCTAGAAGAGTCCAACATTAAAATTTTTCTTTACAACTAAAGTTTTGTTATGAGACAAAATACATAAGTACTTGTTGGATACTAAAAATTGTAAACACAAACCGCTCGTTTTTATTTCCATTTGATGACAATTTTAATGAGAAAATGTGTTCTAAAAGAAAGTATTTATATTTCTTTATTAATGTTTTTAACATTATGCCTTAATTGCAATCAAAAATCGCTTTGTATATACGTAAATCGTTACGATAAATCTGATTAAATTGTTGATGCATCCATAAATTCATTTTAATTATTTATTTAACTTAACCATTAAATTGATCGTAATTATGGTTAAATTAAATTAAAAAAGTTACTTTTTTATTTGAATGTAAAGAGTGAGAGAGATATTAATTTAATATCACCACAATATATATACATATACATACATATATTGTAAGGAATTGTGTTTGAAGAAACTTTATTAACCTTTAGACGGAATCAAAAATGTTTTTATTTTATTGATATTCTGTCTAAAGCTGATAACAAAAATGAGTTATTTTTTGGAGAAGGGGATCTTAGTTGAAAGACCACAAGTTTTGACTTTGACAATATTCAGATATTATAGCTTTTATCCTATAGAGATTTATAATTTAATAACGATATCGAACAATAAAAGCAGTTATTATGTAAGATTTAGCTTTTTACGTCACCAGCAGTTCCCGTCTCCAATATTTACTTGAGATGTAAAATTATAATTATTATCGACTGCTAAAATTTAGTTTAATTTTGCATATAACACATTACTGTGATCTTGATCTATAAGAGGGTTGTTAGCGATTCGTAGATCTTGATTTGAATGCGTTAAAATAGATTTTAGTCTAAAGGGTTTTTACTTTTGTATCATCTCAGTACTATGATTCTCTGGAAATATTTAATTTGGAACTTATTTAAGACGAATAAGATTGTTTTTACAATATTAAAAATACAAATGCTACACATTAGTTCTGAAGTTCTGCTAGTGTAAATTGTGCTTTATGTTAACAACTTAAGATCTTATTTGGGAAAATGTATTTTAAGGGCGATAATGATCTTATTGAGATGGTACAAAAGTAAACCCAGTATTATTTTGCCGATATTGAGAAAGTAACAGCTTTGTGAGATAAAATATACTTTAAATAAATAAGGAGGAACTCCTTAAAGGTTGTTACAAGTGTCATAGAGAAGTGTGTTTTGTCTCACAAAGTGAGATATTTAGGTACACCCTATTTTTTAATATATACCCTATAACCAACCAAATAATTGTGATTATTTAAGTAGTAGGTACATTTGGTTAATGCCGAATGTTTGGGTAATAATGTTTAAACAATATATGGAAAAAGACATTTATCTCAGTGTTATATACATACATACATGATACGTTTAGAGATTTTCAAATTTAAAATATAAAACTCGCTTATGTATTTTTTGTAAATAAATAAATATTCCAATTAGTATTAGTCAATTGTATAATATCATTAGAATAGTTACTGTAATTTTCAATTATTTGTAATTTAATTTTTTATAATGGCAACCTCATCTCCGAAAATTAGTGTAGAAATAACTGGATGAAGTAGTTTTATTTATTTTTTAATCTGTACTCATAAAATGTATAGTAATTATAGTCTGTTCTCTCTATGTTAATTAAAAATAACTTTCATGTTATCCTATATATTATATATTCTCCGTTTAACAATGATATCCAGTGTTTTTAAAGCAATTTTATGAGATTATAAGCTGGCAACATTTAGAGTTTAGACAATAATAGTTCTATTCTCGTTTAATTAAATAATTGCCATAATAGTAACATATTTTTTTGAATACATGTTTTAAGATTCATGAACTTAAGAAATTCGTAGGAATTATATTGACTGGTGAAATGTATGTATGCCTGTGTAGTTCATTATTTTCACTTTTAATTTACATTTGGAGAGACATGCAATAAAACATACCAGTGGACTGCAATGCATCATGCAATTGGTTCATATAATTTGAAGTCAATAACTTTTTATCGCCTTTGAAATGAAATTGTTTTATTCATACACTTAGGGCCGGTTTTTCAATCGTCAGATAAAACGTCAAATAACTGCCAAACGAATAAAGTTATTCGACTGTTTATCGGTCTTATAATTTCTTTCTATTTTTCAATTCAATTTTAATTAATGTATAATTTCATTTCATTATATTTCCTTTCATATTCCATTTACCAACAGCAAGCGACTTATTCTTCGAATAGAGCCTATCTGACTATTGAGAAATCCATTTGTTTACTATCTGTCGAATAAATGCTGTCGGACACTTTATCTGAGTATTGAAAAATCGGCAATTAGTGAAAGTTATTAAGTTCATCGGCTTTAGGTGCTCTTTTGGCTATTGTTGACCGGGAGAGAAAAGCAGGCGGAAAAAAACTCTCGGTACTCCTATAAAATCCGTTATAGTTACATTACACACTCTGCATTTCTCTCATTATTTTGTTGCGTTTTAAAACTGAACTGTAATGCTTTGAGTAATCCCGTTTATTTATACCTCATAATAAACATTTATTTTCCATTTTTCGATTTTTATTTTTCACCTTTTGTTTTTTAAGGTCTTCACAACATCTTTTTCTCATCGAATTTCATTAGATATTCGCTTTTTTTTTATAGAATTTAAATTAGTAAAGTACAATGAACAATTTTTAGCTTAATATAATCAGTCATTGAGTTAGGATGTTATGTTCCTATGCTTATTTCGATTTTTAATTTGTTTGTTTCATAAATTACTTGGGTTGTCAAATAGGTGTACTCTCGTAATCAATCTTTGACTAATTCTTCAGTCACTTCCGAATCTTTGCCAAAATTTTCTTTGAAAACGGCAAGCGGACTGAAAAAGGCTGTAAATTGTACCGGATTTAGAATTTACTATAGTTTATAAAAAAAGTTAGTGATTTGATGTTTAGAATAGGTTTTTGAGGTAGAGGGAGATATTGTTCTTGAAATGAACACCAGTAGGATTAAATTTATGTGTAATTTGAAAGCAGTGTTTGATGGTCATCGCCAACAGAATTTGAATAGGGTATAAATATTATATTTTTTATTATAATCTATAATTTTTATAGAAATATTATGACTATCTTAGCTCTCGTTCTTCATAAATTTTTGGGCCAGTCTTAGCTTTGTTAACAAGATAGATTTTTAATTAAATGCAGACATAAATAAATCTCTACTGGAAATTTTGAATAGAATAGAAAAATCCGGAAGGGATCAAAGTCCCAATGCTGGGCACAGGTCTCCTCTCGAATGAGAAGGATTTAGGCCACAGTCCACTATGCTGGCCAAGTGCGGGTGGTGGGCTTCACATGCCTACAGAGATTTTTTTTTAAACTCAAGCGTGCAGGTTTCATCACGATGTTTACCTTCACCGAAGAGCGAGTGATAATTATTGTATAATACGCACATAACACCGAAAAATTAGAGGTGCGTGCGGGGATCGAACCCAGACCTACCAGAATGGTAGGCCGAAATTCAACCACTAGGCTATCACTGTTAAGACTAAATTGTTCTAAATCTTAAAAACCTCTTAATTAGACAGAAGACCACAAGTTGAAAAAGTTTTTACCTTGTTAACAGTCAAGCTCAATAGGCCCATCCTCTTTTTGTATGGTTTTTCATAATAAAGATTTAAAATTGGGATAATATTAATAATAATAATATTTATTTCGGAACTAGTCCATAGATGGTTAGTAACAATAAGTACTTATAACTAAAGTTAGTAGACATACATTACATATTAGCAAGCATAGCTGCCACGAGCTAATTACAGTAGACGCTATGTCCAGCAAACACTGTTAATTAAGATAGAAATAAGTATTGTTAATTAGATCTAAAATTAAAGAATTGAAAGTCTGGCATTTGAGTCTATTAAATATGAAAAAAGGTCCTTAAACACAGACAGCATATAATGCTACTGGTCACAAATAAATTTGGGATCACTAATTCTCTGAGCTGAATCATCGTAAGATCTCTTAACAGAGATGCTGGAACATGTTACTATGTCAACCCTGGGTGCTATCTCAGATAATTGCACATCACTATAAATTGACTTGAAACTTATTTTTTTTACTCATTCTACTCGCCTTGCGTAGACTTTCGGAATAGTGCTTTCAAAAGTATTTTTCTTAGAAATAAGTCTTTCCAATCATTCTCTTTGATAGTATTAAATAAAATACAAAATTAAAATTATGATCAGAGACATTATAATGTAGTTTTAGATTTTGGTGAGTATAGAGATATGAAGACATATTTATTTTGGTTAACTTGACATTGTAAATATGGTAGATAGGTAGGTAGAGGTAGATTACAATCAGTTTCAATGTTACTTCCGGATTGTTTCTCAACAAATTCTATTCCCAAATAAAGCAATAAAAAAAAATTATTGTGTTTCATTTGATGTTTTGTTATCGGCACACCGGTTTTGTTATGTCACGCAATTGATATCACCAATGAATTCTAGCAGCACCTGAGAAGACCCTTGTATATGTGCCTCCATATTACACCAAACAGTGTGGACAATTCAAATCTAAAACTATAATAAACATTTTTATAAATATAAACAGCTTAACTCACATGTATTTTTTGAGATTGCCCGACTAGTTTTAAACCTATATGAGGTTATTCATCAAGAGCTCTGCAGGACTAGTCTCAGTTGCGACCTGACCGCAGACAGGAGCTCTTGATGGAGAACCTCGTATAGGTTTGAAACTAGTCTGGCTAACTCGTAAAATACATGTGAGTTAAGCCGTTTATATTTATAAAAATGTGTAAAGACACTAAAGTTAATAATAACATAATAAACATATTAATAAAAGCTTTAAGAAACTACAACACATGCACACAAACAATCCTGATCAGAATCATGAGACACACTTATTAAATTTTTATGTCATCTGTCCTTGATAAGTGAGCAATTTCAATTTAATTGGACGTCTTTGAATCAATTAACAGAACATTTAAAGAATCTTACAGAAAGTAATCCAATGTATAATTCATTCGATTGAAGAGTTGAATTCAGATCTTGTCTGGCTGCTTTGTTTGAAATTCTTATACAGTTAACAACTAACTTGTATCCTCATTCATTTTGATATGACTGACATTGGTCATCAATTATTGATGTCAAATGTATTTCAAGGAAGGAGTGTAACAGTTCCAAATAGAAACAACGGATGTTAAAAAAATAACTGAAAAGTTTACTTACATTTTATTAACAAGTTGCCTAAAATAATCTTAAAACTAACACAGAATCACAAGCACTAGTCGTCCTCTATTATTTCCACTTCGTCTCCATCGTCTTTCTTCTTATTCGACAATTTCTTAGCAGATACCGCCTGCCTGTAGTTTTCTAAGGCTTCCGATAGGGGCTCAACAAATCTATCGAATTCTATATCTTTCATAGCCTCTACCACATCTTGGCCCGTCAGAGCTTTCCTTTTGTTATTTTTAACTATATTTGTAGCCGCTGAAGTTACATATAATACGAAAACAGAAGCTGCTTTAGCTAACCCAGTCCGCGCCTCTTTTGATATTGAAACTCCCTCGGGAAGAGCTTCTTTGACGATTCTAGTAACGACGGTCATTGGCAGGTTCAGATCTTCTAGTTTTTCAGCCATTTTTATATGTATTTAATTAATAATTACACCGGAAAGAAAAATGTAAATATCACGCCGGATTAACAACCGCCAATTTTTTAGTCAAATCAAATGTCATGTCAGTTGCTAACAGCTATGTCATATTAATGTCAGTTTCTTTTTAAGCTTGCAAACTTGGATTCCAAGTTTTTAGCTAGTCATTATCAAAAATGGTAATATGAGCCGAAAAGTATTTATTCTAAACACCGATAGGTATGTTATTTTATACCCATGATACATAATTAATGACTACCTTCTTTACCATTACACCGTTTGTTCTAAGTTCTAAGTCTTAGTTTTAAGTGGTTCTTAGTTCATTTTACCATACTTGTACAGTTTTCAGGTGTCGTTTGATTACAAGAAACTTTGAGTAATAAGAGAACCTTGTTAGCTACAAATCCGTTTTTTTGGTAGTAGGTACAGTACAATAGAAACAGAACTGCATCGCCAAGTACTAAAAATATAATTATGCTGCTTGGAAATTCTAATGGGGCGGGGGATTAAGCGAGATGACAACGAGCAAAAGGTGGGGCCCTTCGAATTTGAGTAGCACATGCATAACCATTGTAGTTAATGACTTCCGTGGTTTCGCTACTCAAATTCGCATGCATGCGAAGCAAGCTGGAATTCAAGTCTAATAATTATTATGTTTACACAAATGAATGAAATAAATTAGCGTTGACTTGATTGCATTCTTATGTAGGTCAACTCGGACCTACATATATATACGTAGATACATTTAGTTTATGGATGTAATAATGAGGCATCTGTATCAACATACATTTTTATATTTATAAGGTCGACTACGACGTCAGTATCAGCGTGTGACATAGTTTTTAAAAATATACAAGAAATAAGCAAACGATTACGCCGGCTATTATTGGTAATCGTAAGTGGTCACCGTGCCCGACGTAAATGACGTAAAATCCATGTCCAACGTCAAATTTTGCGCGCGAAATATCTAAGGTCGTATATCAGATGGCTATGTGTTGTGTGAGTTGTCCAAAAATATTTTTTTTAATGAATACTTATCAAAAGGTTAATTTGAGACCTTAAATGGAGCATCTCACATGTTACTTAATTTATTTAAATATTAAGACAAGAAAACTATTGGGGCGTATTAGACGCATGTCACTTAGTTCGAACAAAGGCTAACTACTCGTCCATTACGTAATTAAATTTATCACTTAATTATTTACTGCCCCATAATTTAGTTATTACCAAAACTTTTTTTTATTTTTTGTATTTAAAAGTGCTATTATTTTGATCCCATTAATAGTCCCAATGATGATGATATAGTGAAGATCGTTTTTGACGAAATTTTGCGTTATGTTAAACCCCTGATGGTTTTTGAGCATCACCCAACCATAAAAATATAGTTAGCTATTTTATTATATTAATAGATGCAATAATATACAACTATTTTAGTCTTTAAAAAAAAACTTAACGTATATTTTTTCAAGATTGCCTGAATAGTTTTGGACCTACATATACTAGGTCCTTCATCATAAACTTCTGCCCGTCGTCAGGTCACGATGGAGGGTAAAAAACTGATGGAATTTTTAATATCTGACACCAAAAAACCTTAATACTTACTATATTAGTTATATAGCATATTACTGTTTTGTTAAATACATTATTTTAAAGTCAAATACCGTCACATCTCATTTCTATGTCATTTTCTTTTATGTATATTTTTATGGTTCGTATTTATATACATGCAGGTATTAATAGTTCACTTAAAATAATTAAAAAATACCGAAAGTATGTGTGCTGTCGTCCTTTAATGTCGCAAGTCTTGTACATAATAATATGTAAATAATTATCATTCCTATTTTATTGAAGTAAAAATCAATAAATTGAAAATATTTTCTTTGTTTTACTCGTAACATTTTTATTATCGTTTAAAACGGTCTATCCTTTTCATACGTACAATAATTTATCTATACTAGGAAGTACTAAGATAAATTCTCAAGTACTTACTAAAACGATTTTTAGTAACAAAATTGTTTTATTTATTTGGTAAGTATATTTAATAAAGAGGGCCGCGTCTGTGATCAGCTGTCGCCTCGTCGCACCACTCGGTCCGCGCCACGCTGGTTCCCGAGTCGTTCACATTGCGCAAACGCGATAAGGCGCCGTCGTCTTGTCGTA
Source organism: Tiana niger (assembly GCA_018249895.1). NCBI lineage: Eukaryota > Metazoa > Arthropoda > Insecta > Lepidoptera > Hesperiidae > Tiana > Tiana niger. The sequence goes on from DWNH01001338.1 coordinate 8,680, forward strand.
TTGACCACAGAGTAAATGTAAACAGTAGGATATCTAAACACTATGAACGAATGTTATTAGGTTGATGATAATATCAACTAATATTACAGGAAACTTAATACGTTAGCGTATTTTACTCTATTTACACTTTAACTAAATTTATAAATTAAACTGATATTATGATGAGCACACTTTGGCCGCCATTTTTTATGTCATATTGCTATATTTACTGAATATAGCGGTAGCATCTAATTTTGTAATTAAAGAACTGATTCGATTTTTAAAGAATATCCTTCAGATAAGATCTATTTACAAAGTATTTTACGGCCAGTATTTTATTTCAAAGGTAATTAAGTATTGAATGGTTTTTTGAGCTGAATTAAGTTTGTTTCGAATTAGAGAATAGGCTGCAAATCTTTGCATATAATGTTGATCTTTCAAAATTGGAACTAGGTTTTAACCTTTCATGATTATAATCTACAATAGAAGCATATTAGATGCCTTATTTTTATTCCGTACATTGTTTTCATTATTTAAACATTGGTGTCGACGAATAGACAGATATACATCAAAATAATAAACAAAAATACTTAACATATGAAATGTTTAGTCATGAAATATGTATGTTGACCATATTCTAACTACACCAGCTTTATTAGATTAGTAGATTCTAAGAAATTACTACGAACACTAAATATAATCAGATATTTATCAAATTCTTTCAACTGATAGTCGCTGAAAATTATATTATTGAGAATTTGGTTGCGTCAGAGCTCGCTAAGAGCAAAGGCGTAACGGCAGGGCGTTAGGAGCTAATGTTAACCTACTGTTTATATTGTGCTGGATTGCTAATGTAGTCAGTCGGCAGCACGGCAGCAAAGTTGGTTAGTTTAGTGCGGCACCGGCGCTGGAAGCTAAGACTCGCTTTTCGCTCCTTTAATCGTGTTATTGTGATGTTTTAACAAAAACATGACAAATAGTACGCAAGAAAACTAAAGTTCGTTTACGTATCTGTGGTTTTATTAGTTTTCGAAATCAGTGTTCTATTTTTGAGTGAGAGGAGTTTGTTTTACCTCAGATTCCGGCGATTTGGACCTGAATTCAGGTGAGATTGTTTTTATTCGTACGTTTAATTTCGACCGATGGTAATGTAGTGTAATAAAATGTAATGAAAAGATACTGTATTTCCATGCTCTAAGTGAATTCCGAAATTTATTGTGTATTGGAGATACGTATGAAAATCGCGTTTCCAATAGTAACGAGTGTTAACAAAGGGTGGTTTAAGGGTGTAAAGGGGTGATGATAACGTAAATATTTGTCAAAGCTCTTGACTGCGACCTCATCGCGTATTTTATTCAAAAATTCTTTTGTTTTCCAAGTTTTAAGAAATTTCCTGTTTTTGACTGGTCCATGTTGACAAATTTTATGAAGTCAATGAAACACAATGTTCATAAGTTAGTTATAACAAGTCAACAATATATGACAATTATAATTTAAATTCAGAATTTAAAATTATACTTGTGTGTTTTAATTGTTAGGTATTTACATAATTATACTTCAATGAATGACAAACATTATGTAAATACTTTCGGCCACTCTTAATATAAAAATAATATTGTAAAGACGTAAAGTACCTAGAACGAAAAAATAAAATTTATATAAGTATTTATTTTTTCATATAGCTAAATTTAAAATCGATGATTTGGCTGGATACCATTTATAATGTAAAACAGTCCGGAATCTAAGCCTTCCTATAAAAAAAAAAACCTGGTCAGTAAACATGGTTACCTTTAGTTTGTGCACAACACGTTACATTTTACATAGCATTGCAGTAATTATACTTTTATCAAGTTTTTATTCGTTAATATTACCTATAATTTTTTCTACAATACTAAATCTAGTTCGAATGCGGCAACGACATAAATTATAATTCAACATTAAATATTTGACGATTTCCGAACTTTCAAATTATTTTTAAGTAACCTAAATTATTCTATGAATTGATTACCTACAATGTATTGAGAGTAATGTAAAATTAATCTGATTTAAACATTTTTCCGAACTTTGTAAGATTTTAAGCCACAGATGGACCGTGTTCAAAACTAGGATCCAGAATACTTTTTTTCTGTATATTTGTTTCAATTTTTTGTAATTCCATTTTTAAACATCGACGGCTCCTACGTAAAAAATCGTATCTCATATTTTTTTAATTTTCATGTGTTAATGTTATGGATACTATTAAGTGTGTTAATTTGAAAGTCAAGAAATAATAAAAAATAAGTAAAGAAATAATAATAAGTAAGGATTTTAGACTTTAATCACATTTACCACTTAAAGAAAACATCTTTAAAGCTCTGTTCTGTAAAATTTGCATTACAAACATACGTAGGAATTATCGATATATCGCAAGGTTACTTATTCATTATCACTGTAATTTATACTCTATATTAACAATGTTATACGTATTAAATAAATAAATAACGCTTCACACTCATAGCCCCACACTAGGATTCTAGGATCCTGTGTCGTGGCTACCATGGACACACACAGACAATTACACTAACACCTAGACCGAGAACAGAAATCTAAATTCATCATTTGAACTGCCCTTCACGGGGAATCAACCCTTTGAATGGTGGACCAGCATGGTAACCAGAACATCACGCATCGTCAAACAGTCGTATAATTATACTTCCACGCACACTAAAGAAAAACTAGTCCCCACTTACAAACTAAACAGAAACAACGTCTTAACTTCACTTATTTTAAGATTATCTGCGGGTTTATTTAAAATAAGGTTAATTGTACTAACAATTGCGATAAACGCGAGGAGTTTTATCTCGAAGCAATGTTTTTAACAAGCTCGCATTGCCACATACCTATTAGAGTAGGCGAGTTGTAGGTAGGTATATATTTTACTAAATATTTTACTAAATATATACCTACCTACCACTCGCCTACTCTAATAGGTATGTGGCAATGCGAG
>DWNH01001339.1:0-11644 GCA_018249895.1 Tiana niger
AGCTATAGTCAACATTTTAGTTATTTAACTAGATAATGCGTTATAATAAAACTTTCAATGTATTAAATACTTTTTTTTATTGTTAGTGTCGTCGGTTATTTGTAAAAGTATCGAAGTATTTCGAAGATATGTTCGAATTTTAAAAATGAAAATAAAAACAGAATTCTTGAAAATATCATTATAATCAACAACTGGCTAGAGGTCTCATGGTCTAGTGATTAGCAAACCTGACTGCTAAACGGAAGGTCGTGGGTTCGATCTTGGTTATATAAGTATGTATGTATTTAAAAAAAATTATGTATGTTTATCAGTTGTCTGGTTACCATAGCACATGCTCTACCAAGTTTGGGATCAGATGGCTGTGTTTGAGTTGTCCCAAGATATTTATTTATTGATAAAAAATCATGAGTCCTGATACGATGACGAATCGTACGATCTGTCGACCGCAGATAAGCCATATAAACGTGTGGGTAAGCGTAATCTAACAGAAGTGTTGAAAGTGTATTCGTAGCAAAGCCCTTGTAAAACGGCTCTTCTTACCCGTAAATATCTTATATCCATCATCATCATGCCAGACTTAATATCCCAAGACTTAGACACACTCCTTTACACAATTTCGCCCAATAAGCCTTTAGGCACGGCTTTACTTGTCTCGGTGGAGCACCTTTAGTTGTTTCAATTAGTGTTCACCTGTACGTAACTTAGAACAGCTTTGTATCTATTTACTTGGAATTTTATGTTTGTTGAGAGATTTGTTATATTGCTGCGTCAAAGCATTTAATGATGTAAAATACTCTTGATTTTTTTTCATTGTATTTTGAACACTATTTAAATTAAAACAGCAAACTATATAACAAGCCTCTTGGTCTAGTGATCAGTGGCCCTGACTGCAAGGCCGGAGGTCGTGGGTTCGATTTCCACTCAGGCAAATATTTGTATGTTCTATATCTGGGTTTTATCTATATAAGTAGAAATATATTAAAAAATACATATATAATATGTTTATCAGTTGTCTGGTTACCACAGAATTGGCTCTGCCTAGTTTCGGATCAAAGGCCGTGTAGAGTTGTCCCAAGATATTTATTATTATTATAGAATACATGTTTAATAAATTTCAAATAAAAATAATGCAAAACGGAATGAAGTACTATAAATAATTGTAACTGTTCAGACAACTGATCAATGATCCATTACGTAGTGCAAAAAACATTAAATCAACATTGAAATAAATTTTACAAGAACAATAAAACGATACAGCAAACAAACTCAAAACAATTTTGTAACGGCGATGAATTCTAAAGTGATAAACGCTGACAAAATTAGCAATCAACAGAAACACACTTTTAAGAGAACGATTCCGAAATAATAATGAAGAAGAAACATCTGAAGAAATCAAAACACCGATTGATGGGATGAAATGAATAATAAATTTTTATTTGCCAGAGGGATTCAGTCGATACACGTTCGGAATGGAAAAGAGGCTAATGGATTCAAAAAAATCATCGATTGAAGAAGCAGAAATTAAGTTGTCTCCTTGTAAAGTTGTCACGTCCGACGGCAGCCTCCAGCGGGAAATATATTAGGAGCCCTTTTTAATTCGTTCCAAACCTGAGATCGCTTCGCAATACTCTTGTTTTGTGCCCTTAGAAGCTGAGGTGAATGTTGTTTTTCAATAGAAGTTCTGAGTTATTGGTTTCAATTTGTTTGATTAAAACGTTTTCTAAGAAATTTTGAAAAACGATAGCTTCGTTTGAAATATTTGATTTTGAATAATATAATTACAGCTGAGCCGGAGCTGCTGTACAACTAACAAATTGTTTCATTGTTGTATCAGATTATATTTCATCCTCTGAAATAATAATTTATTTGTAAGTCTTGTTTTGGTTTTCTTGTAAGAAGTTCCTTCCTCCTTCCATTTATCAGATAAAAAATAAAGCGTTGAGGTTTAGGAAGAATCCAACTTCAGTGATCACGAAGCGGAAGTGAAGTACTTCGTCAAACAGCGATTGTTGACATTGAAACAACTTTTTATCCAAAATCAAATCCGGAATTTCCCCGGCAAACAACAAAGCGTCCAAGTTTGGAACTGTAGAGAAATTTATATCGGAGATAATTCAATTCACTAATTGTTTGATCTCGCGGGACGGGGCATTAATCAATTCTTGTACAATTTGACCGTTAACTTTGGATCCATTTGTAAATTTCATTTTCGGCCACGCGACGGCTCCGCGATCGGCCGCCGTGCCACCCACCTTTGCATAATCAGATTCTACTTAAATTATGACTTTGAATGATTTATTCCGGGAACTTGGTGGCGAAAATACGTTTTTTGCGATCTGAATGCCAATTGACGGTATTATTTTTATAACTCAATTAAAAATTTTCTTCGCTTATATTTGTTTAATCTTGCAATACGGCTTTACTGAATTAAATTTTTTTTCTGTTGCACTACATTTGTATTTCACGTTTCTATTACACATTTCTATTAACATATTAAGTATTTGACTTGATACTTTAGCGAAACGACATTATCTTGCGATGAAAAATTGAATAATTTGATAGGTACGTTTCCTCTTATTATAAATTGCTAGCGATCTATTAATTATTGTGGTGTCTTTTGTAGACTAAATTTTATAACAACAAGAGTACATTTACGTACACTTTATAATTTCTTCAAACCTATTTATATTTAATAGATTTTATCTATCTCAAGAGAGGTTCCTGAACTAAGACTTATGTTTTGTATATCAGGATTCAGCGTTTTTACAATATATTAGGTAATGGCTTAAGAATTATTGCTTGGGTATTAATATTTGGTTGTAATTATTGTATTAACAGTTGGTGGTAATTGATTCGTCGTTATCTTAAGTGTGCCTTTTCGCTGCGTTTATGGCCAATACAACATTACAAGTTGAATAAAAGCTTGTAAAAATACTGTTATGAGTATGTAATTAAGAAACAAATTGGCTATAAAAATATTAGATAATTTTCTTTAATATATTCATTCTAGAAGATTACAATGTTTGAAATTCATTTCCTTCGTAGCAACACTCATCAGTAAATTCTCAAAGCGAATAACAAATAGATATAAAACGTTTTAGACAAAAAATACGACTGATTTTGTTCCCGAGTTCCAGACATCGATCAATTACTTTGAAAAACCTTCTTTCACAGTCGAAGTTATTAATGAGCTTAATTTCTGTGACCTTACCTTTCAGATAGAGCCTTTGACGTATTACTCCTTGAATATAATTTCATTAAATAATGTATGGTACATGTGTATTCAAAAGGTTATTGGCCTTTACTTAAATGTCAATTATGTCAAAATGTGTATGTTTATTCATCAAAATGTTTAGTTTATATTTAATAGGCCCTAGTCTATATAAATAAGACAACGCAAACAACTTAGCCAAACAAATTATGTATTAGACTGGCCTCGTGGTCTAGTGGTTAGTGAACCTGACTGCTATTCCATGTTCAATCCAGATGTTAATTCAGATCCAGATGTCTTATGATGAATTAAGCGCGTAATGTTTCTACCTCTATTTGATACATACCAACATCCAAAGAATGCGTTAGTTGTCACAGCATTCAGACATAGAAACTGCCCAATAAAAACAAATTCCACACTGCATCTATAAATTACTTCGTAATGACAGCTCTAAGCCCCCACATGGCATGGGACGATAATATACCCGGGTAAAGGAATAGAATTTTAACAAGGGTCTTTGATGTGGCAATGAATAAACGATTTTGGACATTTTACGAGCTACGGCGGATTATGGGACGCGCGGAACAAGTCGACGCCGCTGCGAGTATAGAGTTTTCTTTCTAATTTTCTCGGATGTTTATAAACGAGTGAATTGAGTACGTTTTTGTTGTAATCTGGATTGGTAAGATTGTATTGGAAATTTTAATCCGGAATCCGTATATTGGGATCAAGATTAAAATGTTCTGTTCAATTAAGTTGGTGTGATATTGGGCCGCTATTGCTAAAATGTGACAAAATTGTTTTTGTATACCTGTTTTTTAGCACCCAGTAACTAGGAGCCAATATTGTTGTTAAATGCTTAAACTAGATACCAAAACTGCTGTTACTTACCATTGCTGCCTACTTAATTAACGAAAGATAGTTTTTTATTAACAACGGGGACACTTTCATAACGAGTTATGTAGGATTATTACCCATAAAACCACAATGGTCTTCCTTAGAGCTCGTATAATTAAATAAATAAATTTATTTTACTCTACAATAAGCCAAAAGAACGCAGATTTTGTTAACATCCTATATTTTGTTTGAGCCGTCGTTCACATTTTAATATTCAGCTTCAGGTTTTGAAAGGAAGCTCATATTTATTTCATTGGAAAAGTTTTTGGAGAGCATACGTCGCTCTGAATGAAGGTGTTCACATTATTATCTCGCAACTTATCTTTCTTTATATCTTATTTAATTATCCTATTTTTATGTCTTGTTGAATTTATATTTCTTTTGGCGCGATAGGGAAAAATGATGAGAGCACACCGTCACGAAAAACCGACACCTTGAAGTTAGCTAGATAATGCGTTATAATAAAACTTTCAATGTATTAAATACCTGTTTTCTTTTGTTAGTGTAGTTTTTTCTACAAACATAGAATTAGGCGAACGATAAAATTTTTAAAAAGATTTTTAGCTTGTTACGCCAAAGAAGTACGTATAACTTCTAACGCGTGCACATAAGTATACACACACACTTTTTTATATAGTCTTATATTCTTTATATCTTATTTGTATGTTACGTTATATACTTTATATGTATCTTCGCCATTTTGTTTCCTATTTTTGTCGCTAGTACTCATCTCCCTGTACCCGAATGGGCGCGTTAATGAAGAAATTTTGAATCACCGCTGGCTCGCCGTTTGTTTTCATGTGTTTAGTCTTTGTTTCGTAATGGGAAAAATTTGCATTATTTCCGCGGTTACGGTCTGATTTAATGACTGAGATTTTTCATAACGTTTACAGCGCGCCGTTAAGACATTAGCGTTTGGAAAAATGAAGCAATTATTTCATTGTTGGTGGAACAAAGCTATGGTGCAGTTGGAGTACCCACCATTATTATCCATAACCTTTCATTAACTAGATAGACTAGCAGAGACAGCTACGCATATTTCTATTGTGAAACAATGTTTATGTTGTATTTTGGACAGGAACTGAACAATTTCGAATATCGTGGTTTACGTCTCGGGAGTATTATGTTATTCATTAAACAAGTCTAAAACAATGTTTGAAACAAGCACTTTCTTCAGTATAAACTTTTTCTATGCCAAATCTCACATCGTAATTTTCTTAAAAAGGGTTCTGAAGTGTTTGCTTAGGTACAAGTTAATGTTATAATAATATTTACATTTTTAGCATTGTTTTATTTACACAAATATATAAAAACTTTGAGGAAATTATATCCGTTAACAGATAAGACACCCTAACGCCTCTTGAGCCTGCTAATCCAATCTTCTGCTATTATAAGCCTCGGTAAAGCGAACTTATAGTATAGAAGAATCTTTCTATAAAACTCTTTGTCGCTATAGACCGTCAGTTTAAGGCTCTATGAGCATGAAAATAAGAATATTTCCGTTGAGGCAACGCAAGAATTGGATTACAGCTACTACTCGGATAGATAGCAAATGGAATTTGATCTGGGATGCGCGGAGCTGGGGAATATACTTTCGGAGACTTTTGTAATACTTTCGGGGACTTTTGTGATATTTGCTGGAAACATTTATAACATTTTTTCATCGGTTTTAACCGACTTCAAAAAGGGGGAGATTCTTGATTCAACTGTACCTATATTTTTATTAGGCAGTGGTAGTGTTGTAGTTAGGATTCGAGACGTCGACCTCGTTGGGGTTGGGGTTCAAAGCCTGTCAGGTCTTGGGAATTTTCTTTTCTAGGAATGTCCAAAGTCCGTCCAATCCCAGTATCTAGGTGATCATAGCTGAAACCATCTGAGAGAAGTCGGTCTTCTCAGCCGTGGTGCATCTATAAAATATGGGATTTAATGAAACATCGTATACGTCGCCTCCGTTGTTCTTAATATTGTGTGCTGATCATAATAAAGACATTGGTGCCAGCACTAAGATAAAAAGAGGTGTACTGTCAAAAAATATATCAACAATGCAATGGCTGTGAAACCATTAAAGAGCAAACGTTATGCATACAACTATGGAACCACAAAAGCGCAATGTCTTCCATAAAATAGGTTATGCAAATGCCGAAATATACAGTTCATATCAACATCGGCGTTTCCAGGTTGTGTGGTGACATACGGACTCATACTTTGACCGTGTAGGAGCTATAAAATAATTTCCGTAACAGTTTATGAACAGTAAATGAATGAAATATGCTTAACTTGCGACGTTATTTACTCTTATTCAGTATTAATCCTTCTCTAAATTGCACCATGGCGAAGCCGGGGCGGGTCGCTAGTACTTAATATTTATTTCGTGTACAGGTACTTGTTGTTCAAGGACAGATAATGTTTTCTAAGTAGATTTTTTAGCTGAGTTTTTGACAGTGTTTCAGCATCTAAATGAACCATTTGAATTAATATGAGCCTTGACGTTCACAACACCCCCCCGTCTGTATGTACTGATAGCGGAACACTCGACTCCGTGCTCTTGGCAAAGCGCAGCCATAGTTCTTCTCAAACTGTGATTTATTTTCGACAAATGTCCAAATAACAGTCCCCCCTGTGTTGTATTCCTACACTTAAAGTTTGAACCCGATAGATGGCTGTGCAGGCTTGAATCACTTTTGCTGTATATAGATCGAGATACATTACTCGCAAACCTTGTAAATTATATTGTTGCTCATTTTAGTGTATTTTTCATGGTGTTGCAATAAGAAAGAAGTAGTAATCAAGTAACCCATAGGCAACCGGAGGTCGTACATAGATGCATTGCTACTCCTACAGAAAACTTTTTGACACATTCAGTAGTTTTTGGCAACAACTTTCAAAATACAACTAAATATAAAATTGTGTCGCTTTTTGCTAAGCACGGGGCTACGTGGCTAGGTCGTTCACAAAGTTGTTTCATTTAGTTTAAACTTATGTATAAGATAAATTTTGAAAAAATCCTATATAGACTAAACTGAAATATAATTTATGTGATGTGAAAGCATCGGCCGAAGCGTGCTGAGAAACTATCCCGCTCTACCCTGATCAGAGCTAGGGTCGGAGCTGTTCTAGGGCACGGAGGCGCGCGTGAATTATTACTGGGAAAATAGAAAGGTATGTTATTCGTGCAGGCCGTCAATGCCATCTCTTGTATAATAGTTAATTCATGACGAGTATAAGATAATTATCACTTGCTCTTCGGTGAAAGAAATCATCGTGACGAAACCTGCATGCCTAAGAGTTTAAAAAAAATCTCGAAAAAGCATGTGAATTCCATCAACCCGCACTTGGCCAGCGTTGTGGACTGTGGCCTTCCTTCTCATTCGAGAGCAGATCCGTGCCCAGCAGTGGAACTATGGTGGGTTGATGATGATGATAAGATAACATAGAGCTGTTTTTATAGATGTCGGTCAGAAATCAGTTCTAGTATGAAAGTACTCATCAATAAATGTCACATTTATGTTAGTGTCTGATAACATCTGATCTAAAACTAGTCCTGGTCAACCATAGCATGAAAGCCCAAAAGCTGATGAACTACTTGACCAATAATCGTTAAGTGGACTTAAATATAATAAATACCTTGTGATGGATAAAACAATTGGAAAAAGATTGGATCGGATCGGATTGGATTGCCGTGAATTGAATTGACTTGAATTTCGTTTCATTCAAAAATTTTTGACATGTGGATCACAGTGTCACCTTTGTGTATACGTAAAGAAATTTTTTTAAATCTACCCAGCCATTCAGGAGAAGTACCCACGAACAGAAAATTTTTACAGTATAGCTCATTTAATAGGTATTACAAACACATAGTAAATTGTATATGTTTAATATTATAAAGTTCCATTTTTACTTTTTTGTATTGAATAAAAGTATAAACGAGCATCTTCACTACTGTTAAGTGGTCATTGCAACTCATGGATATCGACTTGACTTCAGGCAGTACTTTAGTCCTACCTGACATCGCAAATAGATGCGTTGCTACTTCTGAGGACTAAGATGGTCGCCTTGTATTTAGTATATTTCGGTAACCACAAACATCTTCCAAAACACAATAAATCACCCGGTCGCCTACCACCTACCGAATCTTATTCTAATGATAATTATACTTAGAAGTGCCAGGCTGATCGGGTAAATTGATACGGAGAATTTGTCTATACGGCATCCGTAATAGTGTTATATAGATTGAAATTTCCAAAGGTCTGGTTTATTTCACACAAATTAGAACGCGAACAATGTATCTTGGTCCCAATTCAATCTAAATTCCAACTTCACTCAAGTTGATCTGATTTTATCAAAGGTCTGTCTTGACAATGAATTCCAGATACATACATACAGATCTATTGCTTAGGACATAATGAAGATTTAAGAGCTCCCACAGACTACAGGCTTTTTATCGGCCGATCAGTTTCTTAACCAGTATCAGTTATATATTATAATGATCCGCCATCGGCCAATAAAAACTTCGATGAGCTATAGACTGGGACAGCTATAGAGCTAAAGTATCTGCTAAGTGTAACCAGCTTCTGATGGTGCTTTGTGTTTACTTCTTTTGTCTTAATAACTTTTCTTAATGACGGCTTTTTTCAAATGTAGCTTACCAACGAACAAGTTTTTCTGGTACAGTCAATCTCCTGTTACCTGGTACGTACGAGTATACATACTAATAACTCGAATGTTTAGTTGGCCCAGTGTGCGTACCTCAAAGAAGACTGGATGGAGTAACTCTAGCTAAAGAGAGGTGGCTCTTTGAGAGCCCACACTGTCGGGACGTAAAATAATACAGGAACACCGTCGAGTTTTCGCCGGTTAGCGTCTGGCATAACTCTTCTATTACTCGTGGTAGAAAGGATATCCTTGATGAATCCTTGTGTTTGAACTGCGTAGTTTTAGATTAAATGTTGAACAGTTATAATGTTTGAATTTTTTAACCTTGAACATTGAATTTTTTAAGCTTGACAGGGTTTTCGTATTTGGTATGGTCTGGTCTGTAAATATATACATAAACTATGAATGAATGTGTAAATATGGAGCTTATATGTATGTTCGTGTGGCCCTTTATATCGATAGTATTTTCACTTGAATTATTGGATATACGCCTTGGTAGCTGATTTGCGGGACATCTAAAGCTCCGTTACGAGCACCTGTAGTATCGAGAGAACCTATATTATCCATGATTGGCTCCATATCAATAATATCCATGATTGGCTTCATATCGATAATTTATTCTACATCGTCGTCAGGTTTTAAAGGAAAGTGCGCATTCTAAATGTGGCAACCACAAATATTTGCTGTGCAAACGTGAAATATGAATACCTAGAATATTAATATGTACTCAATCCAGCTATTATGGGCGAACGATGATCAGAAATCAAATTCATATATATTTCATTATTTACTTGCGGGCAGAGCTGATTTGCCCTTAAATAAAGCCAATATTGCTGAAGTATTGGTCGGTGGCCCAAGGGACAGAAAAAGTGAGTTGTGTTTAATAGAGCATTAAAGTAAAAGACTGCGGACCATCGAATACTAGTGGATTTTACAGATTTCTTATTTTATCAACCCGACCTCATAGAAAGGGCTTAACCTATAGTGTCAATCAAGCGGATACTAAGTTGGTGACTGTAAACGCTTTTCGAAAAAAAGATCAAAAGGATTCCGAAGTACAAAAGTTTCTTTACCATGAAATCCTTTAAATACAACCAACATTTTCTAAAACACTCATGACTTTGGAGAATAATTTGAATAACCAGGCAATCAGGACAAGGTTGAAGTTTTTACAGTTACGTGTCAGAATGTAGGATTCTGAAGGGCCCCAATAAAGTACCGGTGATGTTCAACGATAGCATTTTTTATGTCCTGTACACATAATGTTTATTGAGTTACAATACTAAGATATCACTGGTTCATTAGTCCTTACTTCGATTCCAGAATTGCTTATTATTCGCTCTTAATGACTTTATAACTCTACGCCGCGGCCTACTAGTATTAATAATGCAAATATTATCCCTGTAATACTTAGTTATATGCATTCTAGAAAAATTGGGAGTAATCGTGAGCGTTTGTACATAACAATACAATTGACGTGATAATTTTTATATGTATGTATGTACTATTGTACATTTCGGAAGCTCTACCGCATACAAGTCAAGTGGATCCATATTTCATATTTTAAAGTATTATTTCGAACACTTAAACGATATCGTAAATTTTATCGTACCTACTAGGCACTGGGAGCCCACTAGTGCGGTGACCGGCTCTCAGGGCTTAATTGCCTTTTAACACCCATTCCCGTTTCACAAATTGCCATTTCATTCGCGAATTTTAAGGAAACTAAGAGGTAATTATCGTGAATTTAGTTCGGATACTGTTATTTCACTTAGTGATATGTTTGTAATTGAATATCAGTAAAGATATCCTAGCTTTCCCACCCGGGGAAGTATCATTGCTGGACCCATTTGGTACCGTGAAGTGCTTTGTTGTGAAGATGGGTGTGGTTGCGGGGGACTTTGAATACGTGGCGACCATCCTAATCCTCTAGCTTGCATATCTATGTATGTACGACCTTGGATAGGACTGCGGTACTGTTATTAGAAAACCATTTTTTATCGGAATAATATTTTTGGAGTCCATATCTCGTCTATTAGACATAAATATCTTTTAGACTGAGTAAAACTGTACTTATATTATCCTGACATTTTACTTTTAAATTGGATACATAAATTTTATAGTAGCCAGACGCAGAATGAAAGTCAATACTAAAAATGTTGAATATTAATTATTTGTAATATCAATTACTTGTACACTTACTTTTCACCTCAAGCCATTGCTTGTGCTCGTGTTTTGCTACAGAACGTGTCCCCCTATTATTTGCACCAGCTTCTTTCAGCCGATACCGGGAACACCGCCCCGGGCTGGGACTTCTCGTTAACTAGGCCAAACACAATTACCGACTGCACGCAATCGGTAAGCCAACGAGCGAGTTTAATTTTATCTGTCGATTCTGGACACAAGTTGCATCACAAACTAGTCTGGTGTTGTTGAATTGTCTTTGCTGATGTTTGTAGGCTCTGCCTTCTGGTAAATACTTTATTTGCTCCCAACAAATATTATAGAAATAGAAAACATAATTTATTCGTAGTTACAAGCGGTCGTAGTTACAACAGTCCAGCGAATATTGACTGCATTCAATGCTCTCCTGGACGCCGGATTGCACTGCGATCTGTTTGCCGTCGTATGTAAGGTGATACGCTTAAAATGTTTGTATCTGCGAAGAGCTTGCGTGATGTATGTATGTTCAAGTTTTGTACCAATTTTATTAAGAGAATATGAGTATAAATATATTAACCAATGTTGACATTGTTATTATTATATTAATTTTTGTATTAGCTGATTAGTGTCATTGGTCCTACCGTATCTATATATTAATAAGAATGTAGAGGTACTTTTTCTGTACATTAAGTATTTTTTCAAAATTTTGATTGGGATGTA
>DWNH01001340.1:0-11643 GCA_018249895.1 Tiana niger
GGCCAGCCGCAACAAAAAATGCGCATTGATGTTACAAGTTGTATCAAGATATTACACATTGTATCATTACAAGGTGCATTGTAATGCTCGGTGAAGTGAAGTGAAGGATCACTGATGTAATGCTCGAATCTGTAACGTTACATTACACGCGAATGCTCCCGGTGAGGGAGCGCCTTTATAGTTTAAATAGGCAATTCCTACCCGTCTAGTCCACTGAGATCGAGTTCCATTCCATCATAACTAAAATAAGGCAGTGTTTGCGAAGTATTTTCGCATCCAGTTACGATGATCCACGCCCCTCCGACATCACTACCGCCCTTACTAAATTAGAGAATGTTAAATTAAGTGATATTATTATGTAATATAAAATACGAATTTTAAACGAAAAAACGTTGATACGTTGTCATTTTCTGTTTGATTTTGACCTTGTAAATATATTTGCTATATGATTTATTAAATGAATGTAACATATTATTAATGAAAGAAAATAGATGACACAATTTTTTTCTTTGTTTCATTTTGTCCTTATAAATAAATAAAATAAATAAATAAATAAATAACGCTTCACACTCATAGCCCCATACTAAGATTCTAGGATCTTGTGTCGCGGGTACCATGGACACGCACATAGACAATTACACTAACACCCAGACCGAGAACAGAAATCTAAATTCATCATTTAAACCTCTGCCCCTCCGGGCATCGAACCCAGGACCCTTCGAATGGTGGACCGGCATGGTAACCACTACACCAAACGTCGTCAAACGGTCGTCGTTATGATCCATTTGTCTTCTAATCTTAAGATGTTTCAATCTTAAGATATCATAACTCATACATACATATATAGGTACGTGCTCAAACACGTAGGTACCTACTTTTTTTTAATAAAAGAGCGTGGAGACCACCTGCTGTTAAGTGGTCACTGCAACCCATAATCATTACAACACCTACAATTGAATGACTGAATTGCTTTACGATAGAATTGGTTGTAGCGGTGGTAGTTCCCTGAACGGCGGCCCGAACCGAGCTTCCAGGATTTACAACTTTTATACACTAGTTTTGCTAAGTTCCATGTAACACATTAAAATAGTTAAGCATTTAAATCCCAAAACAAAACAAGCGATTTTTTTCCAATTTTAAAGTTTTGCCGAGTCTCCTCACGATACAGCGAGCCCTAGAACATAGTCTACCACGCTGCAAGCCACGTTTCAGCTATTTTTAACCGACTTAAAAGGAAGAGGGGGTTATCAGTTGGTCGAAATAATTTTTTATGTATTTTCAATAACAAGTTGAGGTTGTGGAGAGGTTACTTACTTTAGGTGCCATTTTAATTTCTCTGGATTTCGGAGAAAAACTAGAAACGCTTTCGAATAAGAATTGGATCCATTATTATTTTCCTGTCTGTAACCTGTGGCTAACAAAAAACTATTCTTGATAGGGCTATTGTGCCGAATTATCGAATATCAAGTTTAATTCTTACCGCGCATCAAACCTTACATTTACTTTAATAAAAATCAGCGCCATCTAGCGAAGCGCTTCAGTAATTATAGTTCCTTAAAATATTAATAGATGACATTGACAATGTGTGGAAAGTAACAATGTTTTATTTTACGTAGAGAAAGTTACAACTAGAGCTCAATTATAACAGGTATAATAAAATTAACAATATTTATTTGACAACTATAACTAATGATAGGATTGTGAAAACTCCTAAAATATTTGGACGACTCATAATGCTCAAAAAAAAATAATATGAAAGTGCATTAGGTAGAACAAAATGTCCATATCTATTTATGTTGATAATTAATAAAATTGCCATTGTTTAGTTTGATATTTATCATTAAACGACACCAGCTAAGAAGTCCTTCCTGGACAACGAGTTTATAAAAAAAATGGGTTAAATAATGGTTTTTTTAAAGATCGTTATTTTTTTTAGTCATTGTTTTTACATTAAATCTACATTAATTATCTATTCAGCAGTAGGTGTATAAGTTAATAGATTCTATGTACCTACTAGCAAGAATATTACAATAGAAATAGTACCGGGAAAACAGGCGTGGATATTTTTTCGATTGTACTGCACTCTAATTATGAGTCGTGCAATAAAACATCGGTAATATTTGAAACGTTTACTATACAATATTTGACTTTAACTTACAGCGGTCACGGAAAGAAACTCACTATCAAGCTGAAGCTGCGCTGTAGAGTGTATAATGTAGTTATAACTGATTTTAAAGGAGTATCGAAAGTTTTTTTCCGCCGGCTTTTCTCCCCATCAACAATAGCTAAAAGAGCACCTAAAGCCGATGAACTTATTGTTTTTTTGTATATGTAAATACCTTGTAATTAATAAAACAATTTCATTTCAAATAACCAGACGACAAAATTACAAAGAATCATAAAGCAGTTTTAAAATAATAATTGCTTAAAGTAAACCTAATTAGAAATCAGTTATACAGGCACATCTGTACTTTCGCTGCGTCTTCGTATAACAAACTTGGCGAAGTCATCTTTTTCAGAGTTAAATGTTGAAATTTTTTCACACTGTGCTGCAGTCGCCGCCTGCTGAATCTGTTCGCCGAAAGCCTTTACGTCATCTCTCTTCAACTCCACCATATACTTCCTGGATTCCAAGATCACGAAAGCGTCATCACGTGCCATCGACCACACGCTTGGTTTTATACGCGGCAACATATTTTGACCCACGAAAACTCCGTGGAACAGCCCCTGGAAGTGGGGCTTGTGGGGATAGTGTTCCAATGCAGAGAGGGAGAGGAAATGCACTTTACCACAATCTACGTTTATGTAAGTGTCGCGATCTTCGCGGAGCAGCAAAGGAGCTTCGGGACCGCACTCCGAGATCTTCGCACCGAGGTCACTCATCACAACCATCCCTAGGTTCTGCTGGGTGTCTAAGTTCATAGAATTCACGTCAAACCTTCGACGATTCTCTAACTCGTACAGTAATCGCATGACGTTCCTTTCAGATATATCTGTAGCACGTTTAAAATTCACACCGTGAGTAGATTTTAGCATATCTTTGTCATCACATTTTAACCCATATGCTATGTAAGGTGAGGTCACCATATCTCCAAGATAGCCGCGGTGGAGGTATCTGTCACCACACTTGTAAACTCCAGCGGCGAAGGAAACATTTGGCCGACAGACCTCAGTCTCCAACCAAGTAAAAGCAATACCGTGTTCTCGGAAATGTTTGTACTCTTGAAAGCAGATCTGGCTTCCCACTTCCTTCATACGCATGTGGTAATCCCAGTCAAAGACCCCAGCCCTATTGTCATATCTGATCCCAAGGCCGTGTCTGATTCTATGCTCCCACAGTTCACAAGCATTAAATTGGTTTGTATTACCTGTAGTCCAGAAATTGAAAAGGTTTTCCATATAATCCCGCTCGCGGTATTTCATCTGCTCCACAGAAATACACGGGAGGAGACAGCTCATATATTCCAAGTTTGTAATCATGCTGACTAACTGTCGTGCCTTGGCGATTAAGTATCTCGATGTCGGTGGACGTAGAAGCAGGTTTCCATACACTTCGAGAAATCGTCTCGTCTTCTCTAAAAGTCCGCATCGCGAAGTCTTCTCTAAGGCCATGGATAAAAGTAGAAGTTGACGAGCAACTAGTTCGGAACAGCCGTCAACGACGAACAAGTTCATGTAGCGCCTGCTGTGACGGTAGGCTTGAGCCAATGTTTTGATGAGGTGCCGCGCGTCAGAGCCGCCGATTACCAGAAAGTTGAGTTCGTACGCACCTTCGTCCCCATGTCGGAGGTATTCCTTTTGTAAGTCTAACGCAGGACTAACGCCCCAAAACATTTTATGCATGTGCTGTTATTATGACCAACAGTGAAAGAATGGCTGTTTTTTCAGTATCATAGAGACGTAAACAAGTAGGTGATGAAGCGTGTCACTAGGGTGTTGCTAGGCAACCATCTATTTATGCACGCTGTTGTATCCCTTTTTATCTGTAGTAACCAAGGAGGCGGCTACCGTCCTGGCGCACGGGATTCATTAACTACAAGCCACTGGCTCTAGATAACCGATCAAGTGGCAATAATGAGCTGAACGCTTTTATATATGATAATGACAATATAAATTGCCGCGGTAATAAAAGTTTATAAAGTAAATATAAATTGGTTTTGTTACAATTTCGGGATGTGTACAACAGTATGTGTTGATAGCAAGGGTTCCTTTTCTAGTATTTAGGGTACCTACAGTTATATAAAGTAGTGATAATGCTCCATTTATTTATGTATAAATATAGAAAAATTTTGTATATTAGGAAAATTAGGTTTTTGGGTAACATACTTGTATCATATATCATGCATTTTATTTTGTATTTCCATATATGTACGTTTTGTTTGTATTTTATACTTGTTAGCGATTCGCTACTTCAAGACGTTGAAATAAACAATTTTTACAATATAATAATAATAATTTTTATCTCCGAAATAGTGTTTGAATCAACACAATAGATATATAGCATTATCTAAAATTGGTAGTTCTTTACTAACTTCTATTGTGGTCACAGGGCAGCAGTCAGTGTCTAAGCGACCGCGGTGCGTTCAGCAAGCCTGCGTTCTATGTAAGTGAGTGCGATATTAGTAATAGGTAGTCAGTGATAGTATAATACGGAGATGTCGTGGTCCTATCTACCATACCAATGCACATAAAAGACACAAAATAAAAGACAAACATAATAAATATATTTTTATTAACATAAGTAGTTTAAAAAGTTACAGTAAATGCCTCGATTACTGCATAAATATATAACATTTAAGAGTAATTCTAATAAAACTTTTATAATAACATTTTGTTCTGTACAAGTGATTATTTTCATAATTATTTACAATTTAATCTTATAAAAGGTCATTCATATATTGATACAGATTTTAACACAAATCATAAAATAATTCGATAAAGTACCGCCATCTAGTTATAAAATATAGTAACTCGTGTCGTTTCTATTATAATTAACTAAAGATGAAATAATATTTGGTAACTTTTTTAACCTAAGCCAAGGCTAGATTGAAATAAATTATGACATTAATAAACTAATTTTAATAAATTAAAAGTAATTTTAATAGTTATTATTACGTATCAAGTAACTGGTAGTCGAAAATTTAAACTATAAATAATGGTTTTTTTTCTATTTTTACTATAACTTCTGCTTACATTCCCGTTAAAAATTAATCGTAATTAAAATGAATAAAAATTTTTAATATTTCGAAGTTTTTTTATATTTTAGCATATTTTTAAGTTAAACTTTGAAACACGACTTTATTCGGAGTTTTAAGGTCCGTTCTCACGTACACGACAGACTAAAGTGAAATCAGTAGTCGAACGTAGACGTTTATATATAGCTGTCGCGAATCTCAAACTCTAGCTTAATTTTCATATTAAAATAATACACCTTAAAGCTTGAAAAAAATAACTTTTAAAAAATCAACAACATTTCTTAAAATTATTCATAAATATTTATAAACAATGAAAACAGTTCGTAAAATATGAAACAGTTAAACAGCTTGAGACACTGAAGAACTTCTAACTTTAAAACTATAAAAATTAGCCTTTTACTCTTAATGCCAGAATGGCGTGCGATGCAAGTTAGATTCTCAGAATCCTATATTAACATAGTCCTTAATTCTTAACCTATTTAATTATTAAACCTAACAAGCAGGCAGCCGGTAATGGTAAGTGGTCACCGTCACCTATGAACATGAGCAACACCAGGGGAGTCGCGTAAAGCCCTTTTAGCGCCTATTTCGAAGAATCCTAAATTAGAGTCTGCCGGGAATGCCTCGGAAGGAAGATTATGCCATAATTTAGACGTTCGAGGCAGGAATTAACATCTAAACCATTATTAATATGATGCGGATTGGCCATTAATCTTCATGATTTTTTTTAATAACACCAAAGTTGGCAGACATTGTACTAACAAGATATTTTGTGCAACAAAATTAACCGTTAGTGCCTTAAAGATACAATTAAGAATTTGTAAGTCCTAAAAAGGGCATTCTAAGAACCTTTATAAATCCGGGTTTAAGTATGGCCTTCTAAAACTCAAACATCTTACTAACACAGTTGCTTTAAAAGAACAAGCATTCTAAAAATTTATTTTTTCACAAATTTAGCATTCTGAGAATCTAACAGACTACGATTCTGGCATAAAATGCAATAAAGGAAATTATCCAGCCATTTACAAATAACGAACAAAAGACTAGACAGGCGACCGACAGGAACTAGATAATACTATAAGTGGTAGGATTAACTAATCTAGTGGTACAGGGCCGTAATGGATGGACTTTGATGCAATTTTGACCTAGGCTCTATAAGCTCTTCTCACATTCGAGAGAAAATCCGTGCAGTGGTGGAAAAGAAACAGGTCGACGATGATGATGACATCTCAATTATAGATTAAAAACCATTGATAGGGGATGGGGCGTAAGGTTATGGTATTTAATACGATTACAAGTACTTCTAACTGATTTCAGTGTAATTACACTCACGTATTTTCATTGAAATCGGTTGAGCGATCTGGAGATTAGTGTAAAAAAATTCAAGGTCATATGATTTATGTAAAATTTTTTTTCGTCAACGATTCATTAGTGGTAAAAACTTTAAAAACTTCCATCATAGCTGCGAGACGAGTACAGAAGCTAGGAGCCCGTGCGTACGGGACGATGACATTTTTAAAATTAATAAAATAATTTTCAATATATGAATAGTTCAATATTATTCCTACGATACAATTAAACGTTCTGACATCAGATTAAAACGTTTTCGCGCTATATAACGAAAACCGTAACAGTTTGTTGAGAGGCCCTGGCCCCCTAGCGCCCCTCCGCTCGCAGCCTCCGTAGCCTGCGCTTGAATGCGGCCCTTCTCCTCGAACGTTTATTACAAGACCTTCGTCAAGAGAACTTGGAGTCATCAGACGACGTCAACGACTTGGGCTTGGACTCCTTCACCTCCACCGTGGAGGGCGGGTTGGCGCCCCGGTACGCCGTGCTCCTGTTAGTAGACGTCGACAACGTCACAGGAACCTTACGAGTTTGCTTAATCTTCAGCTTATTGAGCCACATGTCCCTCGTCTTCTTGTTGCCCAGAATCAAAAACAGAAACAGGATAAAGCCTTGGAAGGTCGCCAGGATGGTGAAGAGGTACGCCGCTCCTATGTTGGAGGCGAACAGGCCGAAGACCCAGGGGAGACCAAACAGGAACACGAGAAGACAACTGACGGAAGCACATCTTAAGGCTTCGTTGGTATCACCGTGCCGCGCTATACGTTTAGACGCGAACACTGAACGCACTATCAAACCGAACAAAACCCAATTCGCTAATAACATTATCGCTATCGGCGCGTACACGGCCAACCAGAGCCCTAATCCTGAAGGGTAGCAGAAAGCGCCCGAAGGAGTCATATCTTCGAAGCGACCGGCGTACGACTTCGGTGAAACTGATAAGAGAATCGCGACGATAGCACATGGGGCTCCATACGAGAACGCACACGCCCTCAACAGCTTGTGAGACGCGTCTCGCGAGAACACGAGGACCAACCGCTTATAGGATATCACGGCAGCCACCAGCATCCAACAGAAGGAGGTCAACACGGAGTAGTGGAGCGCGATACCAACGAGCATGCACGCAACGTCGTAGTGATCGAACTTCGCGAACACGATTATCAGGAAACATATGGACAGGACGCCAATACATATACACAGCTGCAGCCAGATCTTGTTGGTGAAGTCGCGTCTCCACGTCCTGAAGACGAGAGCGGTGACGGCCACCATGGTGAGGCCCAAGATGGACACGCAGCAGCCTATGACCGAGATGAGTTCTAGAGCATACTCGTTCCGCTCCGAGAAGACGGTCCGAGGTATCAGTATCTCGGCGAAGTGCGTCAGGTGGTCGCAGCGGCAGGTGTCGAGGAGGCCGGAGGAGGCCGCGGGGATGAAGGTACAGCCCTCCTGGGACCAGTAGCCGGTGTTGTCGTCCTCGGAGAAGTGCCAGTAGGCGCACGCTCTGCTCTCGTTCCGGGACACGTTGGTCGTCATCGGGCTGAAGTGGATGTCTATTACCTGAAAGGATTGTAAATAAAAGCTTGTTTTTAAAAACGTTTTTTAATTATTAATTTATTATTTAAAAATTTGTAATTTTTGGTATTAATAAAGGATTTTCTATTTTTTTTTATTGAACCATAGGCAATAGTAAGTACCGGTAAATATTGAAATAAATACCAATATTAGCAATAGATAGTATTGCAAAATAGAATCCAGTGGTTTCCCGCTATCTTCTTCAGGTCGTCAGTCCATCTGGTCGGAGAGCGACCTGTGCTCCTTTTGCAGAGACGTGGGCTCCATTTGAGGGTCTTTCTTCCCCATCGGTTATAGGTCCTGCGAACGATGTGGCCTGCCCACTGCCACTTCAGCTTGCTCAGTCTGAGAGCTATGTCGGTAACCGTTCGTTCGTCTACGGATTTCATCGTTCCGGACTCTGTCGCGTAGAGAAATACCGAGCATAGCCCTCTCATAGCCCGCTGAGTGACTTTGAGCTTGTGTATGAGACTTACAATAAAGGACCATCTCTCGACGCCGTATATCATCACTACCCAAACTATCATGGCAACATAAATAAAAGATTGTAAAAAGACAAAGTTACATACAAAGAAGCGTTGTGGTGCCTGAGGACTAAGATGATAGATTCCATATCTGGCAGCACACCTTTCCGTTCGAAACACATTGCTTATTGCTTCACGGTAAAAACTAGTATGGCGGTGGTACTCAATCACTGTAAGTCTACTATCTTCTAGACTCTTAACTACTTTTAAAATCGGATATCATCATAAACCATATGCCATTCGTTACAAGAGGGAGAAATGGGCGTGGCGATGATACCTGCCTACTCACAC
The DNA here is from genome assembly GCA_018249895.1 of Tiana niger. Lineage (NCBI taxonomy): Eukaryota > Metazoa > Arthropoda > Insecta > Lepidoptera > Hesperiidae > Tiana > Tiana niger. The sequence goes on from DWNH01001340.1 coordinate 8,930, forward strand.
TAAACAAGATGACTACAGCAGGATTCTTCTAAAATTTAACATCAACACAAATCATGACATCATAAACCATATGCCATTAATTACGCGAGGGAGAAATGGGCGTGGCGATGATATCTGCCTACTCACACTAAACAAGATGACTGCTGACAGCTGGATTCTTCTAAAACCTGACATCATCACAAAACATAAAGCGATATACGAACGCCATACCTCTCCACTCTCAAAGCTGGTGAGGTTGCGCACGTTGATCGAGAGCACGCGGCTGTTGACGCTGAGGTGGTGCTCCAGCGCGGACGGCTGGAACGCGCGGTCGTTGCGGAACACCACGAAGCTGATGCGGTGTGGCGACGTCGCCACGGACTCTGGCAGCTGCACCACCGCCTCGTTGATGCCCGCCTCCAGAGTGGTCGAGTTCGCTGGGTCTGGCAATTATGATAAACATCATCATCAACCCATCAATTCACTGGCCTCCTGGTCTAGTGGTTAGCGAATCCGACTGGTAAACGGGAGGACGTGGATTCCATCCCCACCCAGGACAAATGTTAGTGTGAAGTATTTGTTGTGTCTAGGTGCTATATCTATATAAGGATGTATTTACACAAAAAAAAATTACGTATGTTTATCAGTAGTGACCATAGAACAGGCTCTGCCAAGTTTGGTCATACCAGACATAATCTCAAACTTGTAGAATATGCATTAACATATAAATAAAACTCTCTACAGGCATTATGAAATGAAATGATATTTTATTCATTACAAGGTATTTACATACACTTAATTAAAGTAAAAAAATTAATGAGTTCATCGGCTTTAGGCGCTTTTATAGCTAGTGTTGACCGGGAGAAAAAAGCCAGAAAAAAGGCACTTACCAGACATAATCTCAAACGTATCATTAGTGAACTTATCGCAGCTCCTGGCTGCGACGCGCAGGCCGCGCACAGGCGCGCCCTCCCCTGCGTCAGCGACCAGCAGCGCCACGCTGCTTGCCACGGCCGCGCCCTGCGTCGCGCCGCCCAGCTGCACCGCCCCACCCAGCCGATCCAACAGCTGCAGCAGCCGCCCCGGGATATCCAGCTGGTCGTTCACTTCTAAGATATTGTTTACCTGGGTTGGACAAGTGACGAGTATAGTACATAATTGGCTTCACAGGATTCACTCAGTCATCGTTATGGGCGTACCCTCGATTAAGGATAATGGAACTTTAAATTTGATATTGTTAGTAAAAGACCAAGAAGGATCTCCAGACACCGAGAATATTGTCCAGTTCCCAGCTCTACGAGGTGTATCTTTGTTCATGGTATCCATAACACGGGGAATCCTAATCTGGACCTATGAGCTTTAAAAATGAGCACCATCAAATGTAGCTTCTCATCAGGATTTAAAACTAAAACTTAACGACAAACGTACTTGATCAAAAACAGTTGTAATATTCTCCATCAGCACTGTATCATTGACTAGCCGATCCAAGTCATCCATAACTTGCTGCAATTGCTCTTCGGGCTGCGAAAAATAAAACATTAAATTACCTTTTGATTAAAATGCTTTTATAACAAAAAACTTGTTTAGCGTAATGTACCCACATTAGGGAGATGATTTGGAAATTCTTCAATATTACCTAGTACTACCAGTTACCTAGCCTTACCAGAAAATTACCTCTTGCGAAAGAAAACCCCAAAATTTAACGGAAAACAACTTTCTAATAATATACCAGCAAACTTTTACATTACTATATTTAAAAATGCAGTTAGTGGTTATTACGAAAGTGTTCTGAAATTAGTAGAAATTAGCTTAAGAATTATAAACATGCGATACATTTATGGTATTAATTTTTAGCTAAAATGAACCCATAGTTGAATCTTACTTGATAAGTACAGTACTTACCTTTCTCGAAACAATGGTAAATAAGTAACTTTCAAAAAGATTATTTATATCTTTACCTAACCTACTCAAAGGACCTATTTTAGGACCAAATTTTTCTTTAGAAGTATTTAGAACCTACGTGTTCTAAAGAAGTCATATTGAAAAATAAATCTCTAGAAAAACAGAAGTATCGTTTGAAAGAAGTAAAAATGGTCCAGACTCTATTATTCCAAATCCGTTTAAACTTACTAGTAACGTCGTGGGTTCGGTCGGTGCAGAGGTCGTCTCAGTAAAAATTGGAGTAGAGGCCGTGAGAACTTCCTCTAAAGATGTCGTAACGGTTGCCATAGAGACGGTAACTTCGTCAATAATTGTAGTCGACGTTATTTCAATCTCTGTAGTAGTTTCTTCGTCGCTAATGTCCGTCGTGGTCCTCGGCGGTCTGTGGAAACCTTCTTCGGAGCTATCACTGTTGTCGCGGTGTTGTAGCTCCATTCTTCGGGTCTACAATGTTAGTCGGCCGTTAGTCACAGTGCACCTCATGCCTTACGATGTGAGCTTTAGTGATTATAGATTATTGATATAGAGCAATATCGTAAAATAAAGTTTAATTCCGCTTGTGCAATAAAAATTTTTTTACTGTTTCAAGTAGCATTTGGCTTTGAATCCTCGTGCAGGTCTATGTGCAAAAATCATTAATGATATTCGTGTAATTATATTCGTCTTTGTGCATTGTTACGGTGCCAAGAAAACAACCCATCCTTGTAAATATATGTATAGGGAAGAATTCGAGGAATTCTTGTGGCTATAAGTGCAAAACCTTATCAACTAGTGTATGGAAAGACTCACAGTTC
>DWNH01001341.1:0-11640 GCA_018249895.1 Tiana niger
AAGGTTGGATGCAAGCTTGCGGGTTTTTCAGTTATTAGTTTAGTATGTAGTACATTAAGACATATTTTGAACTCAATCATGACACTTTTATAGCTCTTCTGCCTCATGGGCTTTTCAGTCAACATTCAAGATTTTTATTTTATTTTAAGGATATTTAGATAAAATTAATGAATATCATACAAGACAATTTAATAAATGAATTATAGTAGTCTTATAAAAACTACACCTTAGGAAGTGCAAGTGTGTGAGCGTTCTTAGTAGAACAACAATGTATGTACATATGTAAATCTTTGAAGGTATAAAAGGTAGAATGTTTTTGCTTGGGTCCGTAATATTTTCATGAATGTAATGAGAAGCAAAGGTAAAAGTATTTATCCCCTTGAATTTTTCTCTAAGAGAGCCTCTACCCCTCAATTTGTAAGTTGCGCGAAGAGCCCTCTTCTACAGTATGAATATAGTATTAAAATAAGCCACATTTTACAAAAGTAAAATTCCATAAGACACTTGAACACGTACTATGAAAATAGCAAAAAAAACTAATCTGGCAGAAGTTACATCAGTAAAAGCTTGTATTTTCTTTACCGCATCGGCTTCAGAAAATAAATAATAAAAATGGAAGTTTAAAATCAACAATATTTCTACTTTCATACCATATACGATATATCATTAATATAACACAAACATAAAAATGGCCCGAGATTTTAATCCTTGGGGACCCATCCGTATCTTCGACCCAGACGACCTTTCGCCGTTCACTACAACCCGGTAAGTTACCATTCGGATGAGAACTTAGAAGATATCTGAGTCTAATGCCATAGTGATGGAGTTCCCTGCTGGATTTTTTTATCATTATTTCATTGCATGAGATGCGTTGATTAATATTTTATACTGGACTTTTGTTAGGTAAAGTTACTGCCCTATTATAATAGGAATGTAACTTTTTTATATTTAGGTACGATTAACGCACTCTTATCAGATCAAACTTATTACATAACGCATGAAATAGAAGTTAATATTGCGGTAAAGTGCTAAGGTGTCTACTATATCAATCCTCTAGAAATAATCCGGCTATAGATAATACAATTAGTGCTATCCGTACGAAGCTTAAGTGTGTCGCTATCTGCTAAACAAACATTCCGTTATTCTGAACGTAGCCTTACACCGAATGAGAAATATTATTTCCAGTTAGTACTATTTCTTAATCAAGAGCTACTACCGAATGTTTTATGACCGCAAAAGGACCTGTCAGAAATTTAAACTTTTATAACATTTGAATTAACATTGATAAAAAAAAATTATAGAAAACATTATTTAATAAATAACATGTGTTAAAATAAAGAATATGTTTCAAAGTTTCAAGAACTATGTATGTAAGAGAAGTCTGCAAGTCTTTTCACTTAAATTCTAGTTAAACCCCACGTCATACTAGATAATATACCTTTTAGTAAAAAATTGATAGTCTTGGCCATTCACCTTCAAGTGCTATAGAGATGAAATGTTACAATGAAAACGGGTCGCGCAATCAACGAAACGAGCCTATTGTGACTAGTCCCTGCCAGAACTTCTATACATTAAGTATTCTATGTTGATACAAAAACTGAATCTCGAAATGGAACATAACTAATGTAGCGACCCAACTTTCCTTTATCCACGTGACTGAAGATTAGAGCTGACATAAACGAAAGACTTTGTTAGAGAAATATATTTACAACTGTTGCTGTGTTGTTTGTGTACAGTTTTGCTGGTACCTTTAATTTTGCTCAGAATTCAACTCTGACGATAAAACTTAATACATAAACTATACCTGATATAATCTCTACCTGAGAATTATATAATTATAGTTTTGAACTGCGTTTAAGAAAAACATCTTCAAAATTAATCCACAATTGATGGAGACATCGGAGAATATAAATTTAAAAACAAGAAAAAGAGGAAAAATACATACAGTCGAATATAAAACCTCCTCCTTTTTTATTGTTGATAAAATATATTTAATGTTCATTTAAATTTGTAATATCTTTCGTGTGACACATAAGACAATAGAACGAGAAATGTAAAACTATCTCGCTTGTGTCTCGATTCTATTGTTTGATATGAATGCTTCTTTTTACAGCATATTTTCGAAAGTACTGTTTACACAAATTACAGTTTACCAACTAAAATGTGACTGTACCACTCATGTCTCACTATTACCGTTTTCGCTTGGGACACTAATAAAAGTATGGACAAATTTGATGTTGAATATTATTTGTAAGCTCAGGGGTCTAAGGCAAATGGCGGGGCAAATAGGCCACGAGCGGTTTTTAGGGTGACGCACAAGATCACCATTTATGACATTGTAGTAAATTGTAGTGTATTTTATAGGAGTACCGAGAGTTTTTTTCCATTCCAAAACATCCCTTATTTTGCATAAAAATAGCATTTAACCGTATCCAGAGTCTCATCTATCTCTGTACCAAATTTCATCAAAATAGAATCAGTTTAGGCATGAAAGCGTAACAGATGGAGACTGACAGACAGAGTTACTTTCGCATTAATAATATAAGTAGAGAAGCAGGGAATGTTTTTACTATTTAAAACAGTATAATGAATTTTCAGCGCATTTCAATTGGTTCCTAGGACTATTAATTTTGCATGCGCATGCAAATGCAAAAATAATAACGCACGGCTGTATATAGAAATAAAATTAACATGGAATTATTTGAAACCTGCCATTACCCACCAAATATAAATTAAATATGTGATGTTGATGAGACAAATATTACCTATATATAATGTATAAAGCGATTATTCATCAACTCAAAAGACACGCTATTGTTCTAAGGAAGAGACACATATTTGCATAGTGATTGAAGAATACTCTTAATAAATACTCTTACCTTATTTACATTTTATATGAATAACTTACATATCCTACTAATATTATAAATGCGAAAGTTTAGATGGATGGATGTTTGTTACTCAATCGCGAAAAATGGGCTGGACCGATTTGGATGAAATTTAGTACACGGATAGTTTGTATATAGCCACGGGTGAAAGCTAGTAGTCCATAAAACAAAGAGCGTTACTATTTATTATGAGTCTTGCATAAACTTCCTTCATTCTCATTCCGTCTCCATAAATCTTCTTTATGCCTACTTGTTCGTACTTTTCAGATGTTTAACTTTGAACTTCCTTGCCTTTTATATGCTTTAATGCTATCTTGTTTCTGCCATAACTTTTAAGTATGTTTATATATCAGTTTTATGTAACTCATGTTATGAAAATTGTTAAAATACTGTTTATTGCGTGCACCGTAAGCCTGTTTCTTGGTTCCCATTTTTATGTTATCTATTCACAGATATTTTAAAGAAAACAGCGCCTTTGGCCTCTAATTGTTTCATTATGTTTACTTAGGTTTACGTACTACAATTATTAATATAGTATAAGGAAAATAAAGAATACTTATTATTACGTTAGTTGTTAACTATAAATAAAGACTGTTCTGTAAAAATAATTATGATTTTTATAATAACACCGTATTTTAACCTAAAACGTCAAAAAATATTTCCTTTCCCGAGCGTAACATTACCTGTCATGATATAATTTTCTTTAAGGAAGGTTGAGGGACATTACCTGGATGGACCTCGTCAGGGAAAAATATGATTTCTATTAATAACAGTTGCGAAGAAGAACCTTAATACGATTACCAAATAATGATAATGCATGATTTGGCCACATTATTATTCGTCTGTATCTAATTCGAAATAGAATATTAAAGCTATATTGTGCAAAACTAATTTCTCTGTATTGATTTGCTTAATATCATGATCAACCTTCTTCAAGTTAAACCTACTCAATTATCTAAATAACAAAAGCAACGATTGCATACAACTGTCGCCATAATAAGTACTGTACTAACATTTTATCAATAACGTTTATTTGGGATTACTTGAAGAAACTAAATGAATAATCAGAAAGCTCAGAAGTATCAAATCATCTAAATATTTGCCACTTCAGGTAGGACTAAAGTACTGCCTGAAGTTGTAAGTGGATGTCCACGGGTTGCAGTGACCACTCAACACCAGGTGGACTGCACGCTCACTTGCTACTTTTATTCAATAAAACAAAATTCATGTTCTTAATTTTACGTGATCATGGTTTTCCTTAGATATAGACTTAAATAAAAAGTATTCTCTATTTTATTCTTTGTAAAAATTTTAATCACTAAATGAGTCAAGAGTTTTAGTTTTATTAATTATTATAGTTATTATGTTGTTATAGTTAATATATTGATATACATACATATATTATTATAGTATAAACATTCTAAAACATGTCGAGTAAGCAGAAAAAGGGTATACTAGGATTAAGAAAAAATACTATCAGTCTTATAAAATTTATTAATAAATGGTATGTCTAACTTGATGAGTATTTTAGTCGGTTAACTAGGTAAATACAACGTTACTATACATTTACTAAGTAATACAATTTTAACACAAAAGGAATTTAACGCAATGCCGATAAGACGTCAATAGGCTTTATTGACTAAAAGCCTTCTGAACGTTGTTTAATTTACCATGAACTCGCTTTGGTTCAACAAATCTTAAATTGTTCTTCTTTCAAACTTTTTACAACTTGTTTTAACAAGTCACGAAAGCAAAGTTTGACGATTTCGGTTTATGAGAGAAAATAAGCTCTTTTTCATCTATTTGCATTCATTAGCAAGTAATCTAACGAAGTATTTTAATGGTTGCAAATGCACATTGCGAGAACGGTGTAGTACCTCGATGACGATGCTCAAACTAGGTTTTTTTGAATAAATATAACATTTTTTTCAAACAGTGGAGAAAAAATAGTATTTCAGCAAGTTTTGGAAATTAAAAACTAGTTACATACATATTTTCGTAAAACCTTTTTTTTATTTTTACTGGTTTTTTCTTATTGGTTATAGCCATCTAAGTTCTAATACTTTTATAATAATTATAGCAACGTGAACCATTAAACTCGACATTAAAATAAATGACACATAGTGAATGTGTTTCATCGTGAAATTTCCGATGCTGCACAGTGGACTCGAACGCACGAGTCACAGTTAATGCAAAAGAGCGCGACAGTTGAATTATTTATAAAATTATAGTATTTTGTACTATATTATTTTTCAGTAATATATAATGCAATTGACTATAATATAGCACGGATGGCAACCGATCTGGAACCTTACTGGTTTGAACAATTTGAAGAAAGAAAGAGTTGTATATCGATGCGTCATTGACTTTCAAAGAGATGTTATGTCTTAACGTGAATCCCTTCAAGCAAACGCGAATGGAATGAAAAAACAATTGAAGGTGAAGATACTTAGATGACATTTCGATCGAACGCCTCCGAAATAGATGCCGCTTAAGTTAGATCGACGGATGTAAATTCGAAAACACATTTCAACGCAGAGTCGTTAAGACATCTCTACACTTTTATGCTATGTATTGAGAATGTTAATTGATTGCGTTCTTGGTTCTTTTTTTAAACTAACATGTTTAAAAAAAGACAATATTGATGTTACATTATTGACTGGCCTCGTGGTCTAGTGGTTAGCGAACCTGACTAAACGGGAGGTCGTGAATTCGATCCGCACCCAGAAAAAATGTTTGTGTGATGAGCATGAATATTTGTTCTATGTCTGGGTGTAAAAAATCTCTATTTAAGTATGTATTTACAAAAAAAAATATTTCTGTATGTTTATCAGTTGTCCCAAAATATTTATTTAGATATTTATTATTATAAGAACTCAAACTGGACACTAATATCATAACCTTTTTTGTCGTCACAAACATTAGAGTAGTGTTTTAAGTATATGTGTATCTAGTACGAGTATTTGATTGTTCTGAAAATTGTATACTTACAGCTTTCAAAGTAAAATCTATAGTAATATAATGTTAATTGGCCTCATTCATTTTATCTGCATTGGTCACGTTGTTTGTTGAAATATACAATATGACACTATGTTAGTACAATACCGTAAGGTATTTTAAGCGAGTTAAAAATACTCAGTCTAATCGACTAGCGTGCTCTTAATATCGTAGGTTATGTTGATTTATAGCGATTGTCCTCATATCACATTTATTTTTCATAAGGGACTATCCCTAAGTACCTAAAACTTTTATCATTAATGATAATAAACTAAATTATTTCTACTGTATATCCGTAATTTATGGTTAGTCTATAAAAATGAGTACGTCTTCGTACTTCATGTGCTTCACCCACTTTTTAATTACACAATAAACATATTAATTAATTGTAAAAAGGTGTGGTAGACAGTCTATTGGGGTTTTAGAACGCGTAACAGCCTAACTGTGCTCCCTGGGTGCCCTCTAATAGTTTATTGGCACGTCAGCGAATTACTAAGTGGCGCCGAATAAGCGGGTAGCTTACTGTAGTCACTTGAACAATTATAAAAGCTTTTCGTAGCGTCACTTCTCACTAGGATTCCCTGTGTCGAGGGTAAGATAAATCTTTGCCTTACGAGGAATCGAACCCAAGACCCCTTAAATAAAAGAATGGCAAGTAACCACTACACGGGTTGTTAAATTACAGTTTGGTGGAGATTTTTCTGGTTGCAGAAATAAACTATTTTACTGAAACTTATTGCCTAACGGGGCTAAAAAGCGGTAGAAAGTTATTTTTATATCAATACTCCTTAGTGCCTACATTTTATTTTGACACATGTTTGAAACTCAATCTGATTTTATTAAAAAAACGTTGAACTGACATAAAAGACATGAATTGACATGGAATGTATCTATATTATCATAAAACTCTAGAGGTGGTGTTTCTGTACATTAAATATTATTTTTTTGGGATGTAGGTACTATTCTAACAAGATAGAAGCGAAAATTTTTTTTTAATTATAGTCTGTCTGTCTGTGCGCGCATCACGTGAAAACCTGTGGATATAATAATTTTCTTTACGATAATTGCCATGGTTAAGCTGAATAACGCGCGGGCGAAGCTGCGGGCGTAAGCTAGTCTCATATATAAAGTTACAGCATTTTTTTTTTTATAGACTTACGAGTAAAATAAAAAGTCCTAATGAATAACCATATGAATAAATTATCCATGATGGACGAAACATGTACTCGTATTTTTGTAATGCAAGAATAAGTAGGTACCTAAATTTAAAAATTTGTTAATAATAAAAATAAATAACCTAGTGTATTTTCTTAAATTCTGAAAGTAGCCCAAAATAATGTACCTATTTACTAAATGGCGTTTTCTAGTGGCTCAGCTGGTGTAGCGTGTTATGTTCCATGGGGTACGCGTATCTAAGTTAAAATGATTTTAATGTCGTACAAGCGCGACAGAGGTTTCATCTTAATGTTTAGCCCATTTGCTCCCTTTATAAGCTTCTGATTATTTCACCATACAGCAGACGAGGTTCATCTTCTGATCCGAACACATCAGTACAGTGTAGTAAATAATGTTTATTTTCAATTTTTATGCGTTTCTACTATTAATGTTTTCATCATGTCATTTACAAGTGAAACCAGTTAAATCAGAAGAAATACAACTGCTATCAGGTATATTTTAATTCGTGATTTTTATCAACGTAAACTTATTGAAATTATTCAACGTCAGGCTTAATATTTTCAGTTTTAAAGGCGCTTAAAAGCTTAATTTATACAACATTAAGATCTTCAAGGTAAAGGTGAATGGAAGTTTTTTTAAGGTGAACATGATTCATCTTAGGACACATCTTCGTTTTTTCATCAGGCAAGATTGTGGACAAATGCTAACCTATAGACTATAAAACAGAGCTAAATTTAATCACATAGAAAATTAGGAGAAGAGATATATTCGAAAATTCTTGACAAAACTTTCACCGATATCGACAAACGCGTTTATCAACTTGATCTAACGACCTGAAAAATACCTATAACACAAAAGAGAGAGAGCCTGGTCCTCAAAAGACGAATGATAACATACGCGTTAAAATTATTAAAAAAACTGATCAGAATTTCAATTTTTTGAAGTCATTAGTATCTATGCTCTATGTGCACCTAGTTGACTAAGTAATAACTTGTACTTTCATCACCGCCATTATCATGATCAATCCATTCTTGTCCTACTGCTGAGTAAGATTAAGGCCGTAGTGCGATTTGCTGGATTTCCATTGCCTTTTGAGAACGTTGTGAAAAACTCTAAGACATGGAGGTTCTTTAAAGACGTCTTACATCAGCAAAAGAACAAGTCATAAATAACGTATAATATATTCTATTTTTATTTGTACTTTACAGCGCATGAATGTCAAATGACTCCTGTAATACACGTGCTTCAACACCCTGGTTGCGTGCCGAAACCGATACCATCATATGCTTGTATCGGCAAATGTAGTAGTTACGTACAGGTGAGTTCTTTTTATTGAATAAAAGTAGCAAACGAGCTTATGTACATGCTAAATGGTGTTTTACATGTTAAAAATCATAGTTAAATTAGTACCTAATAAAATTAGCTTTACTTTTTATCAAATTAGGATAAGATACCTATATTCTTATTTGTATTGCACTACTAGTGCGCGGCTGTTATGTCTTATTTTACCTGTTTTAATTATCAAAGGTGTCGGGAAGTAAGATTTGGCAAATGGAGCGATCTTGCAACTGTTGCCAGGAATCTGGAGAACGGGATGCATCCGTTGTATTATTCTGTCCGAAGGCGAAAAGTGAAGAGAAGAGGTTTCGTAAGGTAACTTTTTGGGTCTGTAAAACTGTATTAGTATTTAGGTCCTGTTCTATTGTATATTAAACAATTTGTCTTTAGACATTTTTGAGTAAATTGAATAAATAAGTTCATATATATTTTGTTTCTAACACGCACTTGGCCAGCGTGGTAGACTGTGGCCTAAATCCTTATCAGACGAGATAAGATCCATGCCTAGCAGTAGGACAATGATGGGTTGATGACGATGATGATGTATTGCGCAAGACTTTATAACAAATTTATAATTATACTTACATAAATCGGCTTAGATTTACCTCAGATTTAATCAGATTTAGCAGCAGTGCCTTTTCGTCGTATGTCTGTTTGTGGTAGTGGTGCGACGCTAACTTCTGCTAACTGATACCTAACTAATTGGTATTTCATTCAAATAAAAAATTTTAACAATGTAATTTTTTCTTATCTAGATATTTCATATTTTCAGGTTTCTACGAAAGCACCTCTAGAATGTATGTGTCGTCCGTGTGCTACAATTGAAGAAAATGAAATTATACCACAGGAAATAGCTGGATATGCTGATGAAAGCCTTCATAGTCACTTTAGAAAAAGCTATTAACTAACATAAAAGTCAACGGGTATACCAGTACAATGAATTAATTATACATAGGAAAAGGACTAATATTTTGTAGATATATTATGTAGATACTAGGTACATGTTTAATAAAGGTACTTGACCAATACAAATGTGCATCTTTATTTAAAACTAGAGTGGGCCCGCGACTTTGTCTGTGTGAAATTTCTAAATACGTAAGGATTTAAACAAAAAATATTATTTATACAAACAAGGTTCCTTTAATCTAATATTGTTAATACACCCTAATTTTAAGTCCACTCCAATTTTATTTTTTGAACCATAAAACCTCTCAATAATAAATATGCGCTCAACATTAAAGATTAAACTTATTAGAACTTATAGATTTAAGTTCAGTCACTAGGATGTCTAATTGAAGAGTATTTGACTTAAAAATATATCGAATTTAATACTTTTAACTGGCTTGTTTTACTTTATATACAAATGGAACGGAATCTTATGATTAGTTTTTCACATTGTCATACATTATACTCATGCAGCTTTCGCGAAGCCTTTAATTCGTGGATTTTGGCGTGCTCACTCTGTTCCTAACAACACTGTCACTGCCTGTCAAATGTCACAACTGTCAGTACAGTTTATTTTGATTTGGTTTTTATAAATACTTGTCGGCTGTTTCTTTCAGTTTCTCATTTAAAATACGTTTACGCTGTATTTATTCTATAAACTGTGTTAAAAATGAGTCGCAGAAAGCGTAGTAAGGTATATATAAGCAGAGTTCCGTATAAATTAAGTAGTTAAAAGGAAGAAACGAAAGAGGTTATGTTTATCGATTTCAGGTTGAAAACCGGGAACTGGATGAAAAGTTAAAGCAGGATGACTCTGAATCTGATCAGTCTGAGAGAAGTAAGGTTGTTTCTACCAGCCCCATGTCCGTTACTGGCCGCCGAGAGTCGTCTTCTAGTAGAACAGAAAATAAAGAAGTCAAAAAAGAAGAGAAACCAATAATAATTGAAGAAACCAATAAAGATGATATAGAAGAAGTAAATTATAAAGAAATGCTCAACAGGTTAATATTATTCATTATTATCTTATTTCATAACACAGTAACCAAACATTTTTTTAAGTAAAATTATTTTAATCTTGAGGAATCTATTTGAATAACATTAGATTAAAGCTGTTTCAATAAATTAGGGTTGTCAATAATTAACACAAAAATATTTATGGGAGTGATTACTGCATTATTGATGATGTGACAAAAGACTATTGCAGTGGACCCGATACTAAGAAATAAAAGAGGAGGAGAAATAAAAGAGCAAATACAAAGAATTAAATAATTGTAAATATTTATTTTAAAATACAGTGCGTAGTTTGTTCTCTATGTGTGTTTTTTTCGCCTATTTGCCTTAGAGTTGAAAAGAGCATAAGTGACTGCTTAAGTGCATTGAATGAAATGGAATAGGTGCAAAACAGTATGCTAAATATACAAGATACGAAGTTATCAGATTTTTTGTTTCATAGTAGTGTAACTAGGCCAATTAGATCAATGAGTATTATAATTATAGTGGGAAGTTGTGTAAATAATTGTATAAGGTTTTAGTTAACATTGGTTATTTCTTGTTGTTGACTGCACTATATGTGTCTATTTAAATAACATTTGCATTTTTACAAAAAATATATATAAAACATACCCATATTATTATATCTTATATTTCAAAACACTTTCATATGAAATTGTCTTTACATCTAATTGTGGATTGAAGCTGTAAATTTAATGCAATCTACTTCTGCCATAGCTTGGAAGGAGCAGCTTTTCAGTCCCGTCTACCATTTGATAAAATGTCGTCTATGGAGGCTGAGTGCTTTTCTGACTTGCAAGGACCATCAGCTCTAGCTTTTGTACAAATCAGGAATAGAATTTTGAAATTATGGTTTGAAGATCCCAAAAAGCAACTCACTCCAGAACATTCAGTTCAGAAAATGGAAGTAAGTGGTATCTATTGTACATTGACTGAGTTAAGTCTAATGGAGATCAAAATAACTATAGCGTCCTTTGCATTTAGAAGAATATGGTATACACAGGTTAAGGATGGAGTCCTAATATTGTGGTTGTCAACTTAGTACATCCTCTGATAGATTTTGATTTTAGTTAAAATTGTATTTGAAAGTTTATGTTCACCAATAGTCACATCCTTTTTGTAAATCTACAATCTATTACATATAAGCATACTAAGCTTAGTTAAATTTGTATTTGAAAGTTTCTGTTCACCAGTAGTCACATCCTTTTTAAATCTACAATCTATTACATATAAGCATACTAAGCTTAGTTAAATTTGTATTTGAAAGTTTCTGTTCACCAGTAGT
>DWNH01001342.1:0-11639 GCA_018249895.1 Tiana niger
ATTGATTTTTTGACTTTCATTAAGTGTATGTAAATACCTTGTAATGAATAAAACAATTTCATTTCATTTCATATGTAGACATATTTAATACTGACGTGACCAGCGCGAGTTTGGGGCCAGAAACCATCAGAATAATTTTATTATACATCAACAATCAATATTTTGAAATTTATTATAATTTTTTCGATATGATTGTAATTATTTGATTACTAGCAAGCTTTGGTCTTTAAAAGTCAGTAAAAAAAGGCTAAAATTATCTTTGACCTATCTAGGTACATGTGTTGGTTACAACACAGCAACATTTTAAAACTCATAAATGGTTACAAAATAAGAATAAATAACATGACGTTACCACTCTTACAATCAGTGTAATCTTATTAAAGATCAAAACTAATACCTATAAAACCTATGTTGTAATTGGAATAAAACTACATTGTATTCATAATTGAAAAACTTATAATAATTCAGCTATGATCGTATTATAAAGTATATAATTTTAACATTTCAATCAACAATAAATAAAATAGATATATTAAATGAAACATATTTATTTAACAGCCTACACAAATGTCCGAATTTGAAATGTTTTATAAGTAAGTCACGCATTCACCAGCTTACTTGCGAAGGCAAACGTGCGTAAACAAGTTTTACTTCAAAAAGGTTTTTAAGCGACTTGTTTAACTACAAGCAAGAAGGTGTTACTCGTAAAATGCGTAGTGGCCTGACTATCGTGTCCCCACGTGGTGGTGACGGAGAAGGCGTCTCCGACGGGGTACGTGCCGGGCGCCGCGCACAGCGCACGCACCTGCACGCGACGGCTCTCGAACTTCTCGAGGCTTACATTCAGACCCAATTCCTTAGAATCCGCGTTCAATCCACAGCTTAATGCTCCAGCCCAGCCCAATTCACTTGAGGATTCCCTGAGAAATAAAGCACTCAATTACAATTTTTTTTTATTGAATAAAAGTAGCAAACGAGCGTACAGACCTCCGGGTGTTATGTGGTCACTCCAACCCATGGACATCTACTTGCAACTTCAAGCAGTACCTTAGTCCTACCTGATATCGCAAATAGATGCAATGCCACTTCAGAGGACTAAGATGGTCGCCTTTTACTTAGTGAACTCCGGCGTCCACACCCCCTTTCCGAAACAATAAATTGCTTTACGGTAGAATTGGGTGTGCACTTCCCCGGGCGGCAGCCCACCACCTATGCCTAGTTTTTAGTAATCCAGACATGCCGATAGTTAATTTGTTAAATCAAATGAAAATGGAGCATAGAGTTCTACAGAATTGTTCCTATTCAATTACATCTTACCTATTTTGCTGCTTCGTTATATCTATAAATACTTTAACAGGGACATTATAACAATTAACTATGTTAATCACTATGGGTATCAAACATAATTTCCTTGCTTTGAAATTATGATCAATGCTCTTGGAATGTTCCAGTTTTAATATGACAGCATTATTTTTCTCGTTCTTTTCTTTTAAATCATGGAACTTAGTTTTGTTATCGTAGTCATCAATTTGAGTAGAGCCCGGGTCGGCTGGTAATTGCTCTCTTTCACGAGAAATAGCTTTCGTAAAACATTCCAACCATACTGAGTGTTGACCAATAGCCATAGTCTGTTTGAGCTTGTCGTGCGCTCTCCATCTCAAAATGAACATTGATCGGATCAATCCAGCCTTCTTTTTCTCGTCGTTCTCATTATTATATTCCACCGGATCGATCACTGACGGTAAAAAATCTGTCACAAACTTTGAATACGGTGGCTTGTTAACGTCTTCCGCACTTTCAATGCGATCCTTCGAAATTTTTAAGCAAGAATACTCAACGCGTCCATTCGGGGGCTCCTCCGCGAGCCTGCGTGCCTTAAAAACGTAGTGAACTCTCTCGCGCGTAACCAAGCTGTGGCTTCCATCGACAGCCGCGATGAGATCGACGAACTTCCACTGACGACTGAGCAGGGACGCCTCGAGTACCTCAATAGCCACGCTTTCGTCCTTTTCATTGCAAACGTTTTTAACTTCTACCGCCAATTGCAAGTTTTCGACCACGCTCCCATTCGCGGAGGCGAGACCGCGGCGCGGCGTCGCCACCACCTCCACGGCCTCCTGAGAAGTAAAGAATAATAATGACACGGTTGCCTTAAGTGCAATAAAAGTAACAAGCGCTTGTTGTGAAGGTTTATTATTTATTTAAGTGCTTATTTTTTTATAATAAAGATTGTCAAGCTGGGCCACCTGGTGGTAAGTGGTCACCGCTGCCTATGAACACAACCATATTGCATACCCAGAGTAATAGTCCCAGTGTTACAAAAACTAGTGACGTGTTTTAACGCCTCTTTTCAATTCTGAAGAACCATGAAAAAACCTAAAATTAGTTTTATGATATATTTATTTAATATTTGGTATTTTTACATGATTTGGGGGTTAACAAAATAAGTTACTTAGGCTAGTACTAAGGTTAAAAGATAAATTTAATTTATCTTTGAACTTAATTCTAATGTAATAAACAATTGAAATTGTTAAATTTTTAATGAGATTATTAATAATTAGCTTCAGCCAGATTAAATTAGAGTTAAATGTAAGAAAGAGTAGAGCAGTACAGAATTAGTTTCTCCTGCTATCATGTTACCGATAATGCTCTACATACAATACATCTCACAAATAACATAAAAACATGTTCTCAATATCGGCCCTTGACACTGTTCCGTATAACACATTGTGTTTGTTATTATATAACATGAAATGTTATTATAATTCTAGAGCGTTATGGTATATTCTATCTAAAAGGTATAAATCGTATAAAACTAGATCTACCAACCGTGACTTTGAAGCGGAACACGTGTCGCAGTAAGCGGTAAGGTCGCGCGGGCACGCCGGTCTCGTAGTATGCGAGGAGGTAGAGGGAAGGTGCGCGTGCGTGCGGGCGCAGCAGCAGCGAGGCGCGCGCGCTGCCGCCCGGCGCCGCCGTCGCCGCCACCCGCCGCGCTGCCCGCGCCGCCGCCGCCGCCCGCGTCGCCGCACGACCCGCGCGCTCGTCTGCACACACAGTTCAAACTTGTTTGTGTAGTCTTGGTATACCTTTTTGTAGTTGTTAGTAATCCACACTACTTATGTTGATTTGATTACTATGGTTTGTGTGAAGAGCACGTATGACTATGATAATTAAATATTAATTAATAAATAACGCTTCACACTCATAGCATCACACTCACTCATAGCTGTGTCGTGGCCAACGCACACAAAGACACACTAACACCCAGATCGAGAACAGAAATTTAAATACATCATTCAAATTTCTACCCCACTGGGAATCGAACCCAGCACCCAGAACCAGGTGGACCGGCATGGTAACTACAACACGTAAAAGTTGGCTGGTTATCATAGGATGGTTCCAATTAGACTTGGATCAAATAAGATCAGTAAGTTATCCGAAGATTTTTATTTATTTACGCATCACAAGAATATAGTACAATATTCGGTGATATTGATAGGGTGATATTGATGTAGATAACATATTATGTCTATTACATTAATTTTCAACATGTGTGCTGAATGTGACTATTAAAGGCTAGCCTAATAAATAGGTAGTTTCAAAAACAAACAAAAAAACCTTATAGTTTGTAATCAAATTGAATCGGGAACAAGCCATCACCATCAGTAATTTCTAGCGTGAAGCAATTATTATCATTTGATCAGAAAGTTGTCGGTATTACACTTATATGAAACGACCACTTTATCCTTAAATGTTCAATTTTCAATCGTTTGTTAGTATCAATGTTTACAGACCACAGGGACCACTCAATATCACCTCTATGCCTGTTCTTTCAAATTAAGGCGAAGAACGCTTTTAGAACCTAATCCAGTTTTAACAATGATTTATTTACTAGTATGGTAAAGAATAAATTATTCTTTATTATAAAACATTGAATTAATAATATCCTTTTTGATGTCTTTTACAAAATAGACCGACTGAGGGCAGACCGTACTCACCTTGAAACAAAGGTTGCTCTCGATATTTTTCCTCGTATAAAACTTTAAAACCATCATCTAACTCTTCCGGGTTAACGATGCACATGCACTCGGGATGCGACACAGCCAAATACAAGTTTTTCATCGTAACCGGTCCTACATTCCTTAATTCCACATCTACTGTTCTCAACTCTCCACTTATAACATTTGTGTCCGTTTCCGAAAATGTCATCTGCAAAGCAAATTTGAAACAGGTTAGACATATTTTGAAATTAAATAATTGTTTTGTATTACAGAAATCAAAAAACAATTACTTGTAAACAAGGGGCGTGTGGGATTACTCGTATTTGTAACCGCTTATCGGCTGAACTCAAACCCGCCAACAAGTCTATTTTTCCCGATATAGTTACTCCACCTTCAGTGTCATTGTCCTCTGATAAATTGTTAAGCCTGAAAGGAAAATAAAAATACACTGCAATTAACAAATATTACGTAATATCCTTATAATATCTACGTTTACATGAGAGCGAGAAAACGTGAAAACGTCCTTTACTAGAACATAGAGGCATTCCCTATAATGGTGCCATGCAGTCTAAATATTACTGTAAAATTTATTTTAAGAATTTCAAGGCCTTTCCTCGCCATTCAATTTCTTTAATTTTTTTATCTTCGTTTGTCTTTATGTACATTGTAAGAGATTATGCAGTAATAAGACAATTAAGCATAAACTTAATTAACAGAGTCTCTATACGAGTATTCTTATACTGCAATTATATATGTATACTAATAATCCTACAGTAAATGAGAACTTTATATAACACCGGTAACACATTGAATTTAAAAACCCCTCTAAATGAGTACATATACCGACTCGCTAAGTATAAATACTCACGATTTTTACATGCTTTACATTTTATACCTTAACTTAAAATAAAAGTTAAAATGACTTACTTGTAAGCTAATCCATGTATGTTTAATTGGCCCGTCTTCAGTGCAGTTATAGAAAATGTCAACGTTTTTTGACAATCTCCCTCTAAAACGAATGACTTAATTTTTTGACTGTGAATCAAATCGCTTTCTAGAGTTTGACCAATTGCAAGCCACGGCTCGTTGTTAAGCAGTTTTTCATTTATTGTTTCAGTTTCATCCGCGCTTGGGATAAACTGCCAAAGCAGTTCAATATCTTTTAAAAGCAATGACACTTTTAGGGGATTGCGTAATGTGATTGAAACTTGTACCGGTTCTGTAAAAAGAAACATTTAAAATTATGTGTGACCTCCGTGAAGCTACGACAGTGTTAAGTGATTGCAACTAGCCCGGTCAAAGAAAGCTGCGGAAAACGCAAGCACCCTTAACAACGCAGGGATCAGATAATTACAAAAACTGCTTTAAAACAGTCTCCAATTTCAGCGCTTAAAGCTTGTTTCACATTAATCATGTTTTAGCAAAGTAGAGATTAGAAATACAGTGAGTTGTTTGCAATTGATTGACATCACTGTTCGACATCACTTTAGGAACTGTCCACGCATTTGCCAAAAACTTCACCAATTTAAAACGGGTTTGGCTCGTCGATCGTAGACTTTTTAATGATAAGGTCTTTCCCTCCTGTTCCAAAACAAACCTACTTATGTTTTCAAAGTAATACTGGCATTGGTGTATTCTATGCAGATCGGAGGTATATAAAGTATTTAAAGCCTACGTCGTAAGGAAACAAAAGAATACTAACCGCCCTGAGGTACAACAGGATGTACATCCGTCTTGGCTGTATAAAGATCGGACGTGGGCTTGAAGATCATAGGCGGGGAGCCGTTGGCGACGTGCAGTAAGGTCTCCTCGAGGCGGTGCCAGTAGGAGTCGTCGCGCGGGTGCGGCGGCGCGGCGGCGGCACGGCGGCCCGGCGCGGACAGCGGCGCCACGCCGGCGCACGCCACCGCCGTGCCCGCCGACAGCGCCAACGGCACCGCCACCACGCCCAGACGCTCCTTGAACTCCTCCGAGCTCTCTACCCATTGCTGCGCGTTTGTAAACATTTCATGGTAGTCAATATTAATTACTTATCGCTCTAGGAAAATAAATCCGCCTATGAAAAAGTTTATTGAAAAATTAATTTTATTTATTTTAATATAGGTACATATATTAATATAAATCACGTGACTTAAACCTGCCTGCTCAAAAAATAGGATTCTTTTGTAATTGATATGTCTATCGGTAGTGTGTATTCTAAATGTTATTCAAGGCATATCCCTTTTTTAGATTCTTCGTTCAAAAACACATGCCATCGCAATCTTTCTTAGAATACTTTTTAAATGTTAGAGCTATAACGCGATATAGTAACGATGACCGGTTAAATTTAACTACTATTGTTTTCAATGCTGAAACTGTTGGGTAGAACAATAAAGGAACCCTATTATTCAGCACCAAAGCTTCCGGTGGCTCTAAGTGTGTGTCAGATGCTTCATGTATAATATTATAGAATACAATACAATACAATAACTCTTTATTGCACACCCAATAGAACTTAAGCACAATAATCTGTATAAAATATCTTGATAATGCTTTAACAAAGATTGTGTTTCGACAATCACCATTATCTTTTTTATAGGTATATAATGTATATATTCTCTAAATACAACATCAACTCATTTCATTGTCTATTCTTAATTACCACCCAGCCTTCTTATCATGTTATTTGTAATTTCGATTGTTGCCTTGTTTCATTACTTATGGAGTAGAAGTTTACATTTCATCTTTTCATACCATTGTATGATCTTTAATTTGCGAACAAAAAAGTAGAAACATGAAAAAAGTAGTCCTTTTTGCGTCTAGACATTAAGTCATTTATGTCTATTGTAATACTACAATAAATTATAAAAAAATATAGTGTATATTACCTTGTTTAATGTAATTCATTAATATCATGATCTTCTTACATGGATCCAATGATTGAATTGAAGTGAATAAGACTTGAACGTTTTGTAGATTCAAAAGAACTCTATTCGCTTCTTTTCAACCGAATCTTGTTAAAACATCATCCATTTCTTACGCAAACGGCACTGATATAGATTTAAAAATAGTTTCTGAGCTATTAAAAAAATTATGATTATTGTGTTTTATAAATATGCAACTACGTACAATTTTACTAAATCTTATAATTTAATCTTATAAGTATCTTATAATGATTAATTTACTGATACATTTGTTTAATAAAAGTATACTGCTATATTTCTATTGTACATAATAGTATAAGCGATTATATTCTACTTGTGTTTTATAATATTTACGAATAAGCAACCAGTGACTAACCTCTGTAAACTTCCATATCTTCGACATTGGTCGTATCTCAGCAGTTAAAAAAACCGTAGTACAGTGATGCCTTGTAGCAATCACCGTAACAAGTACATGGCTTGATGGTAATGATCACGATTATGTCCGTACATACATGTATCTTTTATTTCGCGAGTCAGTTATAAATGACAGTGGAAGATTATATTATACTTGAAGACCTCACAGGCAGTCATCTGATGCTAAACTAAACAAAGCCTAGGTATATGGTTGTTTATCTTACATTATTTACACTTTGTTCTCCATTAAAATCTCTTATAGCAATGAGACAGGATATTATAACAAAATTTCTTATATAAGCAGTACAGTAATTATAACTTTATTATAAGTGATTGTAGTAATCTCACAGATGTATTTGATAGTTTTTCATAACTAACGTATGTCAATGGGATTGCATTATGAAGACTCAATCGTCTACTGTTCGTTGGTATGTCTGTCACAGTACTATTTATTATCTTTTCAACTAGAATCAGTAGACTTGAAATTTTGAAATAATGAATCATCAATTTAAAATAAAAAATCATCCTAAAATGTGTGCGACGGGAAGTTTTGGGTCTTGATTAACTAATTTTGATCCGAATACAGTAGTGATCTCGAACAGTACACGTTCAAGCTGGTGTTTCTAGTACATTGTGTAGTGTTAGATGTAGTCGAGGATTACCTGATGTGCGAGCATGAATTCCCTGAGGAAGACGTCCTGCTGGTGGCGGTGGTGGTGGCTGGCGGGCGCCAGCGGCGCGGCCAGCCAGCGCGCCGCCTCGCGCGGCAGCTTCAGCGCACCCGCCAGCCGCCCCAGCGCGAACTGCACGTGGTCCGTCGACAGCCGCCACCCGCTCTCCGCGTACACCTGCTCATCACACAACTCACTGATAAATAAATACCTTGTGACGTTACATACAGCCAACTGATCCCACCGAACAATAATTCGTGCTCATCACACAAACATTTGTCCTGGGTAGGAATCGAACCCATAATCTCCAAAAATCTCCAAAGACCTAGACCAAGCCAACTACACACAAAATACACATCACTCACCATACATCTTCGACGCTTAATGAGAATATAATTTAATCGTGAGTTGGATGTATTTTTTTTAATAATTTAAACTTAGCAAACAAGCAGACGGGTCACGTGATAGCAAGTGGTCACCGTTACCTATAGACATGAGCAACACCAGATGATGCCGATCTTGGGAGAATGCTCTCCTAGCAATTTCTCTGATATCAAAAAATGATTTATATGTTGCGTATTACACAATGATATCGTCCAGCGTCGTTTTACAAGGCGCAACCTATATCTAATAAACATAACCCGAACAAGACAACCCAAAGAACATTTATTATCATACCTGATAAGCTTGTTTGTAACATCTGTAAGCATGCTTCTTTTGTCCAGCCTTAGAGAATCTATGACCGGCAAGAACCATATGGAAAGCATATTTTCTACACATAGCTTTCGTCCCAGGTCCTTGAAGAAAGCACATTGCTGCTTGTTCTAGGAGCATGGCACTTCGTAGATCACTGTCTTCGGAAGTCATTCGAATGAGCTGTTTAGCTGCTTCTCCATACACTCCAGAATTGAACAAGCACAGAGCAGATAATAGTGTAGCTCTCACGGCGTATTGGACCATCCTTGAAAATTTAATATAATGTCTTACTGAGTGTATGTAAATATGTGATAGATAGTTTTCAGTTAATAGGCCAGGTAGATGAAATAAAGTATGAAAATTTTATTAAACAAATAATAAAACAGACTTCAAACTGAAAAGTAAGAAATAACTGATTACAACTTCAATTTCAATCTTTCTCTATTAACGATTGTTTAATGACAGAATCTAATATCTAGCCATGAACTAGGATGAAAGGAGAATTTATTTCGACTGTAAAGCAAAAGTAATCAAAACTTTCCATACTACAAACTTACATCCATAAAATCCACCTCTTGTACCATTTTATAGTCTAGTAAATAATTTAATAAATTGTAATACAATGTATTAACCTGCAAGTATTGAGATATGTTACAATACTTTCTTCCATGTAGCTCTGAGTTTTACGGTTGGACTCTCCAGCCATAAATGCACTAATGGCCGCCATTTCTAAGGCACCAGCAAAACAGAGCCAAGCACTATCAGCATAAAATTCTCTCTTGGCTGTGTGATAAGCATCAAAAGCTCTTTGCCATTGGCCACACATAAACCACAGATCTCCTAAGCGACGTAGTTGTAGTTCAGGACAGTCTGTAGAATATCTATAATACATTTTGATATAAATTAAAAATGTTACATTGTATTTTACAAAAACTAATAGTTCAATTTCTACACACTTACATTACAGTATTATTGACAGTAGTATTGCCAGATTTTCCTGTTGTAAACCATCTTTTAGTTGCTGAAAGTAATGATCTGCTAACGCCTTTTCTGTTTGCCACCTTGAAATATCAAAAACAGAAATACATTTAAATAATTACCCTTAAGAATTATGTTATAGTATGGTGGGTGTAACTTATAGGGTTAATACACTTATTACAGGAGTAACTACTTAAGACTTAATCCAAAACCGACTCTATATGACACTCTACTACTATTCACTGTGCCCTGCTAGAAATAATACAAACCAGGCTGTGGAAAGAGACTTTTTACTCAGTTTACATTGGTAGTCTAGTATATAATATGCAATATATTTTTAAAGTCTTGTTTAGGATCAACAAAACTTGTAGACATTTGGAGGCCCCCAGGACCAGAGGCCCGAGCGCGCCGCTCTTCACGGCCCCCTCTTAGTCGCCACTGGTGTACATAGCGGTCGATTAAACATGAGATCAGTTTTAGTCTTCAGGAGCAGCAATAGGTTCCATTGACTGCATAGAAGTGCATACTAATCTGCTTCTTTAAAAAATCTTTCAAAATAAAAAGTATATTACAGGAAATATATTCACCATTTCAGACAACTGCCCTATCTGTTTTTCTAGGTACGGTAGTAAAGCTTTTGCTGCATATTCTTGCAAAAAAAATTTTATAGCCTCTATGTCATTATTATTTAAGGCTGCTCCATGTACTTCACTTAAACTATCAGATGCTTTTCCAGTGACATAGATACTTTCAGAGCTTCCAGAAAATGAATGTGTCTGTCAAAATTTAAGAAATGGTTAATTAAAAACGATATTCCAAAATATCTTCTAACAAATTTTGTTGGATCTCATACCTGCAAGCTGTTAGCATTATCATAAACTTCATTTTCATTTGTGGTCAATGGATGTGATCCTTCATGTTGTACAGAAGATGTTAGTGTACTTTGTTTATCATCTAAAAATGATTCATATTGTAAAAAATTTTACTAAATTAACACATATTGATATGTTCTATTACAAAAACTAAACATTCACAGACAATTATTCATTATCATATTTTTATGTCAACTATTTGCTTATCTAAATAAGTTTCAATGTAAAGTTATATTTGACTAGAAAAGAAAACTGAAACCACATTAATATACAAAAAATGTGCTTTTAATAACCATCAGACAGTTATATCTGAAAATAATTTGTCTGTATCAATATACCTTATGATTTTCAACACAGGCTAAAAATCAGACAGTCAAGTCTTGAATTTTTTGCATTTGAAGGAAGTTAAAATATTTTACTTGACTGTATTGTATTGTATTTTAATTGAAGTTAATAAATGAATTTACTTTGAAACATGGTAAACTACTGACAAAGATTTGAAATATATACCTGAAACTACAATATTTGGTGGATTAAATGCAATTTGCGACTCAACTGGAGAAGAAGATATATTTGATGATGAAATATCAGTCTGAAAGTAAAATATTGTACTTATAACATTATAAGTTTAAAATCTGAAGTAAAAGGGAATCTATATCATTTTTATTGGAAGATTGAAAGTTTACATTTGTATCCGTTGTTCTTTTAATAAATGGAGCCCAGTAATCATTCACTTTGATATCAGCAAAACTTTTCGAGTTTATTGATAACATGAAACTGTTAGTAGCACCAAAAGTTTGCTTTAATGTTTCAAATGCAGCATCAGCTCTGTAATAATAAAACACATTAATTATCAGTTATTTTATGTTGTTGTTGTCTCAAACCAACACACTTACTTTTCTTTAGTAACTAAAGTGACATCGTGTAATAGTAAATATGACTTCAAAACATTATTGTTAAACCATTTAGGCAATTTAGGAGGAGTCACATTTTGATACTGGGTATATTGTTGATTTAATGCATTGTATGTATCCACAATATTCTCATCTAGAGTTGTAGCTACGATTACGCAAGACAAAAAATGCTTTGTGAATTCATGAT
>DWNH01001343.1:0-11638 GCA_018249895.1 Tiana niger
GTTACTCGAGTAAATTTGGACTGGAGTCCATCACTAGTCTAAGACTACGACGAGATTCTCAATCTTTTATATTCCATTATATTTCATTTTGTGTGGTAAAATTATTTGGAAATAAATATAGTGTAATTTTTTTAAATACATGTGATAGAGTCTTGACTGTTTTGATAAATGAAATAATTCGCAGGACAGTGATATAAGTTTAAATAGAACTATAGTGACAATAGACGCGGACGCGTTCCGCCATATAGTTGGATCATTTTATCGTGACTTTAGTTTCGTCATGTTATTAAATATGGTGAATATAACAGTTTAAAAATGGCTAGTCCGTCACCTCAAAACAGTCCGATGCCGCCGCCGCAAGCGCCTAGTCCCATGGGTCCACCGACGCAGAGCCCGGCGCCACCACAGTCGCCACACAGTCCTTATAACCAACAACATGTAAATGGTCCGCCACCGGCCCACCCTCCTGCTCCAGGCCAACCTCCAATGCCAAATCATATGCCATCTGCGGGGCCGCCACATTCTATTGCGTCTAATAGCAATGGGCCTCCAGGTGCCCCGCAACATCCTGGTATGCCACCGAGTGGTCATCAGATGCCGCCTCACATGGTAGGCCCTCATTTGTCTGGACCACCAGGCCATCCAATGAGTACTGGAGGACCACACCAACCAGGATCTAATGGACATTCCAATATACCGGGTACTCCTCAACACCCTAATATGCCAGGACAAGGGCCACCCCATGGATATATGCAACATCAAATCGGCCACATGCCTCCAGGGCAGGTAAGATTCCTGTTATTCATTATAAATTTTAAGGATTAAAGATTTTTATTGAATATATTACAAGAATTATTATTGATCGTAAACAACTGCAATAGTTAAACAACTTTGTTGCAACCGTAAAATGTCTTCGCTTATTTATATACCTATATAATTTTGATTAAGAAAAGCAGTGAAAAGCATTCTATGTGTGAATGCAGGTTATGTGCCATCTATGTACTAAATTTCATCGCATTCTGTCCATATTTGTGTGATTTAGTAACAAACATCAACATCCAAATTCACAAACTTTCACATTTATATTATTAGTAGGATGATATTTAGTAATAGTTGTGATATTCTTTGGATAACAGTTTTATATATTCTTGTATTCTATATCAGAATGTGCTGGTAGTCTTCACCTATTCACTTTGTTCACATTCGTTATTATTTCTTATGACCTCTGCTTTATACTTGTAGCAGTGTTTGATTTGCCACTAAGCAACCAAATGTGTAAGTATATTACTCTAAATGTTTTCATTAAAGGTAAATTAAAAAGCTGTATTTAATACATTCCTTTAAATATTTAGTACTTTATTACATTTAATTGGTATTAATAGGTGGTAGGCTATTGGAAAGAGGGTGTGGATGCCAGTTCACTTAATACAAGGCGACAATCTTAGACCTCAGAAGTAGCAATGCATCTATTTGCGATTTCAGGTAAGATTTAGGTACTGCCTGAAATTGCAAGTGGATGTCCATGAGATGCAGTGACTACTTAATATCAGGTGGCCTGCACACTCATTTGCTACTTTTATACAATAAAAAAATAAATTTCACCTGATTGTAAAACTTGGTCAAAGGTTCTTTGGATTTACATGTCTCTCAATGAGAAAAAACAATATGGTTATGTTTACCACTGTTTAATTTTTTGAGATATAACTTGCCAATAATTTTTATGGATCTGACAATCATTGAAGTATCATTACAGTAAACAATTCATATTTAATATTATGAGGATGGGACCAAGTCCTCTCATACCTCAATCTTCCTTTACCTGTAGGTTAAATTAGATTCAAGTTCATCTAACAAGAGGAGGTCTAAGCTATCCAAAGGGGTAGTGGATGTTAATTCCCGGGTGTCGGGGCTGAACTGTACCTCCTTCACATCAGCAACAAAGTTGAGTGTCCATGAGATATAGATGGGAATCATTATTATAATTATAACTAATTTTAATTTAGAAGAAAGTATTGAATTGAACTGTATAGGATTTCATTAATGAAGTTTGCTGAATGCAATGCACAATTGCGTCACCATATTTAATGCAATAATACTAAAAATTTAGCAATTGACATGTGTTACATAAAGTTAAGTTTACAGTTTTGTCATGATGCAGATAATCTTATTTTCTTGTTAGATTATATAAAATAAATAATTATAGTTATCATAATTTTGTTATAACTTATTTTAACGGCTGTGTTGTATAATGAGCCATATATATCTCTTGATATTCTGAGTGTGATGTTTAAGAGTGTCTCCAATTCGTTGCTAAGAGGAATAATATTTGATGGCTGAGGAAAAAAGTCAACATGCTGCATGTATAGTGTGAACACTATGGGGATGTTCAATTCCTTTTTTACCCAATCAGCCATATTGCCAGAAAAGTTATCTGGAACAATTTTTTTTATAGGTAAATATTATAATTTTGTAAACTGTCAATGTTTCCATAGAAGCTACTGTGGAATGTTATGATGCAGCAATTAACAATGTTGCAAGTAAGAAATTGCTACATGTCAGTATGCACCCAGCATGAAGTTTAAACAAGGATAAAATTGGAGTGTATCAAAGCCACTGTTTACCTTTTGAAAATAAAGATAAAGGTTTGGTTAAGATATGAAATCTTGCAAGGTTGTAGATATTGATATTCTAAGACTTCTGATGTATTAAAATAAAAACACTTATATTTGGTACAATATCAAATACAAAGTATTGTCATTAAACTGTTAATTGTCATAAAGCTACAAATCTTAAAAGAACCAGAAAAAAGTTAATAATTAAATAAATATCTTGATAATAATAATTGGCTTATACTTATAGTACTATAGCATTACTCATAGTTTTTTAAGACTTTAGACCAGTTTATTGTCGCCAAGGTCCACTTACAATCCATAGGGATTCAACATTAACATAGGTTACTGTTGAATTAATTCTGATACACAATTACTTTATTTCTTTTGTTTGTAAGATATTTATACTGGCAATAAATAACTCTATAAAACAGAGAGACAGTCGCTTAGCATAGTATATTACATTTAAACGTTAATATCAATAATTTTAATATAGCAGACAAATATTCCCATTTTAATTTTTAATAACATAATTGAAGACATACAGAAGAAGTCTGCAGTTGTTCCCACTGGGAGAGTAGTGTGATACTTCTCTTTTAATTTTTCACTTGTGTGTTTCATGATTTCTTTCTGTAAAATATATAAAACATTAGTTAATTTCAACTCAATGCGATAAAACCAAGATATTTCTCTGTCTCTCTTGTGTTTTATTTAACCACAACATACATTGGAAGGACACTTACCACGACATTGTGATTGGTTGGTACTCCGGTGTGGTCTGCATAGGGTAAAGCAATTAGACTTTCAAAACCTCTCAGATTAATAAAAGCTAATAACTTGAGAGCGATTCTATTGAGAATGTAAGAGAGTGCTTGTGTTTCTTCTTCAGATAACGATTTATGTCCAATATATATTGCATCACAGACTGTTTCATATGAACCTATAACAGATTTAAATTTTATAAAGTGTTGCACCCCTTTTTACACTTATTACAAGTTTATTTACCGCAATACAATTGATAATAATAGTGTCAATAATTTAATTTACCTCCTGAAGATATGTTTTTATGAGCGAATGAAAAAACTTTAACATTCAAAGAATCACTTGTTTGTCTCTCTATCTTCACACAAAACTCAGCAATTAGAAGCAATAAAATCAGGAAATAAAAAAAAGCTTTGGAAATTGTAGAGAGTGCTATATCTAGTAATACGGATTATTAAGACGTTTTAATATATTTTCTTGTTAGAATTCTAAAAATAATAATTTGGTTAAAATAAAAGTATGAAAGATGAAGAAAAAAAGATATGTCATAGAATTTCTTAATGAAGAAATCAAGAAACTTCCAGCTGCTGTTTAAATTTAGGAGTGATCAATGCAACCACCTGATGATTATACCCTAACACTCCTAAAACATCTAACTGGTGGAGTGTTTCAAAGATTGGTTGAACACAACTGACTGACTCAAGAAATGCAATAGACTAATAGCATCAGGTTGTAAGTCCATAATTCACCTTGGTATAGTTTGCATAGTGGCTTTTTATCATTCTTGAATTTATCATATATATTCATTCAACATAATTATGTTAATACAAGTAATTCTAAGTTTCGATTCATAATTGTAAGCATGGCAGCGTATTATTTTTTTAGATGTACAGTTAAATACATACATGTAAATAATGACATTGATGTATACTATTGTTACAGTCCAAAATGTATGACTATTATTGTATTATATAAATTGTTGTGTAGATTTTAATTATTCTTTCAACTTACCAGATTTTCTGGCAAACCAATTTCTATCAATGTTTACTCCCAGCGCTAGACTGTTATTTGAACAAACTTTAGTGGGCCTAATTTCTTTCCTATTTTTGGTCCAAAACGGATCCTACAGACAGAGCTGAAGCATGTTAATATCAAAAAGATTATAATAATTATTAAATTTTTTATGTTTCTTATAATTTAAACTTGA
The DNA here is from genome assembly GCA_018249895.1 of Tiana niger. Classification (NCBI taxonomy): domain Eukaryota; kingdom Metazoa; phylum Arthropoda; class Insecta; order Lepidoptera; family Hesperiidae; genus Tiana; species Tiana niger. Next base: position 4,579 of record DWNH01001343.1, read on the forward strand.
ACTTAAGTACCTCTTGTTTACTGTAAACAAACCCATCAGGGTTAAAAATTGGCATAAAGTAAAGATCAAAGTGGTTCAGCAGTGAATCAGGGCTATTTGCTGTTTCTAAAACTTTGTTTATATAGTTTAATAATATAGCTGATGATAACCAGTCTCTCCCTTCTTCTCCTGCAACTATGAAAATTGCCATGTTGTTTCCTAAACCAGCTGTTGAAATTTTTAGTAAAAATATGTCTCTGTGTTCATAAGTTTTAGCAATTACTATTTTAGTTAATTCTGAGTTTTCTTTTATTTTTTTGTCAATCCAAAGTAAAATGTTGTCCCAATCAAGGAATGTTTCAGATATATCTATATTTGGTTGTGAATGTTTATTTGTTTCTTTGCGTTTCTTTGCTAATCTGAAAAAAAGTGTAACAGTACTTAAGAAGGTACTTAAAAACTTACTAAAACATTAAATAAAAGGGCAATAATACATAATTTTTTTTTTATGTACTGCTATTTTTTTTTTTTGGTAAACATAATTGAAAAGTTTATTTTATTGTATAAAACTTACTTTACATTTCTTGTGACACAGAAGTATTGAATATCATATTTTAGAAGTGTATCTTCAAATTCTTCTGTGCAGCAGTTATTAACAACAATATCCATTGGTGTAGCGGCCTCGTTAGTTACGCCATTCAAAAAAAAAATGTTGTTGTTTGTTTCATGGAGCTTATAGAGCCAATGTCTCTCGCGAGAATTAAATGCCGTTATTTCATAAAATGTATAATTTGAAAAGGCTGCAATGCCGTTTATATAAATCGTGTAAAAAATTATTAACACATTTATTAACACTTTAACATTCATTTTGTTAGGACGATTCTACATGGCTATGATTACAGACCAAATAACGAAATTGTGATATTATACTTTAGTAAATGATAATAAATTTAATAGCTAAAAAAATAATTATATTCCTTCAAGTCTAAAGCTGTATGGGTTCGTAACTCGATCTGCGATACGTAAACGATTGGAAAAAAATATTTTTTATTCACATAGTTACTCTTTGCGTCAAACGCTTGTGACATTTGTACAATGTAACATTCCAATCTTTGTAACACATTATTTTTTCCTTGTAAGTTTGAAGTTGGTCTTATTGATTGAGACAGATTAAGTAAATAGTAGTTAAAGCAGGCTACTGGTTTCAAAGATAACTGAAGTAAAAAAAGAGTAATGAGACAAAATGAGGTTTTAACAACAGCATTAAGCGAGATAGGGCCAAAATGCGTATATTATAAGATACATATATGTATACATATAGTATATGTGGCTATAAAAGTTATCTACATACAAGTAATTACTAATATGTACGTTTTGTTTTAGGGACCGATGAGCATGGGTGGTGGTCCTCCTCCCCCTGGGAATGGTCCACAAGGCCCTCCAGGTCCTTCGGGAGTGCCTCTCCCTCACGGTGGACCTCCGCCACACGGTGTTCATCCTCAGGGAATGCCGCCTATGCCTCCACATCACGGTATGATGCCTGGTCAAGGGTACTCGCACGCAGCGCCAGCCACTGGAGGCGCGCCCACGCCTCCCGGCCCACAAGCTGGGGGACAACCGCCGGCGGGAGCGCCGCCACAGCAGCCGCCCGCAGCACAGACTCCGCCGCACGGCCAAGGCCCTCCACCCCCTACTTCCTCGGCCAACGGCGCTCCCTCGTCGTCTCCAATGCAAAGCTCGGCATCCGGCCCCGACAACCTAAATGCTCTACAGCGTGCTATCGATTCTATGGAAGAAAAGGGCCTACAAGAAGATCCGAGATATTCTCAACTGCTTGCTATTCGAGCCCGTACTAATCCTCAAGATCCTAACAAGGGATTTTTCAGTAATACACAGTTGAGCCAGCTAAAGTACGTATATTTTATTTCATTATAGTTTAAATAGTTTCTAAGAAAGTGTCACCGAAGAAGTCGGAGAAGATGCATTAACCGTTTACATATGATTGTTCTTTAGAGCTCAAATCGCAGCATATCGAAACTTGGCGCGAAATCAGCCAATCACGCAGCAAATCGCGCTTATGGCGTCAGGCAAACGTACCGGCGACACTCCGCCGGAGTGTCCGACTCCGCCCGCCCAGCCCCCTTCTCCGTACAGCCAGGGCCAGCCACCTCCCACACAAGGAGCAGGTGTCGCGGGGAGCAAAGGTAATGCGGGAGCGGACCCGGCACGAGGTGGTGGCGGAGCACCTCCTACACCTTTGCCGATGACCGGTCAAATGGCGCCTCCTACCCAGCCAACCCCACCTCTGGTAAACCCGGTAAGTGGTCAATTCGATTATTGTATTTTTACTAAGGTTGTTAGACAAATATTTAGACTAGGGAATGCTCGCCATTTCGTCCATGTGAATGTAAAAACCACTTGAAGTATTCAGATAAAGCCAAAAAAATCGTTAAAATCCGTTCATCAGCTTCGAAGACTATTCGCTACAAAAAAACAGACTGGCAATAAGACACAGAAATTATAAAAATTATTGAACATGTGTAAGTGTCGTATAAAATGCATATTTAACATAAAACTTAATATGATGTCCATTTAATTATTGGCCTTAATTTTAATATTACAGAGACATTTGATTTTTATTTATTATTAAGATAATTTGTTTCGCAGCCCATAGTGGGAGGTCCGCCAATGCGCGGACAGGCTCCGCTGCGCGCCCCCGCGCCTGCGGTGCCGCCCGGACAGCCAGCGCAACAGCAGGTAATCTATGTTTTAATACAGAAACAGCAACTTGCAATTTAGCAATGGCGGCTCTAGCAAAGTGTTTAGGTGCTGTGAGATCTCAAAAGACGCCTTATTAAATACAAAACCTTAATATTAAAACTAAAGGCTAATCCTGTTGATCAAAATAGTATGTGTTTTTATATAATATCAGGTTATTTAGTGTAATAACAAATGTAGTTTCCTGACTTTGTCTTTCCTTCCCAGCCTGGAATGCCGACACAAGGCGCTAAGCAGAACCGTATAACAAGTATACCTAAGCCTGTGGGTATTGATCCCCTGCAAATACTAAATGAAAGGGAAAATAGGTAAGGCCTCGAATTACAAAGAACATGAAACAATTGAATCTTGCTTGGTGCTAAAATACTTATAGACGATGACAGCATCCAATAAATATGTAAAATACATTGTGTTATAACAATTAATAGCTTAAAGTACATAAATTAAAATTAAATTATACATTAAAAAATTACATTACAATTACATTTTTCTCTCGGTCAACAACAGCCAAAAGAGCGCCGAAAGCTGATGACTGATTAATTCTTTGACTTTCATTAAGTGTATGTCAATACCTTGTAATGAATAGTACAATTACATTTCATTTCATTTCATTAAGTAGGTACACTATAAAATATACATTATAAATTAAAACAACAAATATCTATAAATAAATTAATACTTTCAGAATTGCTGCGCGCATTGCCCATCGTATTGAAGTTCTATCCAATTTACCAGCAAATATCTCTGACGATCTTCGGTTACAAGCTCAGATTGAACTTCGAGCACTTCGAGTACTAAATTTCCAGAAGCAACTACGTGCTGAGGTATGCTGACAAAGAAGTTGGTCATAATCGTAACTACGTCATGTTTAATATATTTTTAACAACTTAATACCTTTGAATTGTGCTTATTTGAAGAGAATTTTTTCTATTAAATAAAAGTAACAAACGAGCATGCAGGCCAGCTTGTTCAACGATAACTAAAAAAATATATAAAATAAATTAAGAAAAAAAAAATTATACATTTTTTATTTAAATGTACTAAAAAGGCGATCATCAGTTCATGAACGGTTTGTAGTGGTGGTATTTCCCCTATCCTACCATTTATAAAACGTAATTTCTTTCAGATACTTGGCCAAGTCCGTAAAGACACTACACTCGAAACAGCGGTTAACATAAAAGCTTATAAGCGCACAAAGCGGCAAGGCCTCCGCGAGGCCCGCGCTACGGAGAAACTTGAGAAGCAACAAAAGCTGGAGGCCGAGAGAAAACGACGGCAGAAGCATCAGGAGTTCTTGCAGACTGTATTGCAGCACGGTGAGATCATTGGGTTATACTGACTGACTGGTGATCTAGTGGTTAGCGAACCTTACCAAAAAAGGAGCTTGGAATCTGTCAATCAATCTATTCTCCTTGTTGTTTGATCTATTATCATAACATAAAAGCTGAATTTGTTTGCTAAAAATGCGTATGTTGCTATCGGACTGTACCTGATAGTTGCTTATTGAAGAAAATAAATTACGAATTTATGTTTATGACTACATAAATAAAAATAAAAAAGTAATACGTTGATGACAAATATCTTAAAATATTATTATAGCCAAAGACTTCAAGGAGTATCATCGCAACAACGTAGCGAAGTTGTCGCGCATGAACAAGGCTATAATGAACTACCACGCGAACGCCGAGCGCGAGCAGAAGAAGGAGCAGGAGCGTATCGAGAAAGAGCGTATGCGCCGGTAAGATTGTTGCGTCTCGTACGTTAAAAATCATAAAAGCCATAGCTTGCATTTGGACACGTTTGAAAAAAAATTCTCTACTTCGGTCGTGTCTTCGTACTTTAAGAACTAAATATTCCGTTGATACTAGAGGACTGCTTCTTATTTAGTCATATAATTTCAAAATCTAAGTTCTTTTTTATAATGTATATTGGACTCCGTCACCGCCTAATCTGAAAACAAAATGATGATTCATTAATTGCCTCGACAGGTTAATGGCGGAGGACGAAGAGGGTTACAGGAAACTGATCGACCAGAAAAAAGACAAGCGTCTGGCGTTCCTGCTGTCGCAGACGGACGAGTACATCGCCAGCCTCACGGAGATGGTGAAGCAGCACAAGCAGGAGCAGCGCAAGAAGCAGCAGGAGGAGGAGCGCAGGAAACGGGTGAGCGATCGTAAATAATTATATATTAATACGTGAAGAGAAAACTTTGGACCCCTTTTTAAGCACATTGCGGGAACAGAGAAATGTGAAATTTGGAATAGTTAAAGTTTACGTCGAGAAGGAGTGCAGAAACCTAGAATGTATATAAAATAAAAACGCGTTACAAACACATCAAATTTCATAAAATAAAATAGTAATGATTGCGGATCATCCGCTAATAGATGAATAGACTGATAGAATAGACTTAAATCGATGGTTCCTACGTACATATGTAGCCGTATGTTTAATAGGTGGTAGGCCGCCGCCTTGGAAGGACCATCGCCACACCCAATTCTACTGTAAACCAACTAATTGCGTCTGTTTCGGAAAGCGGGTTCGGTTGCCAGAGTTCACTAAATAATCTGGGGAATCTTAGTCCTCAGACGTAGCAACGCATCATCGACAACAAAATTTACATATTACCTAATAAATGTTTGTTTTAGAAATCGAGGAAAAGGAAGCTTTTAGAAGGCGGCGAAATCGACGCGTTGGATGACAGCTCGCAAACCTCCGATTCAAGAGTCAATGTCATGGATCCAAAGACTGGAGAGGTATAACATTTATTTTAAACAAAATTTGTAATATCTGGTAACAAAATAACTAACTTGTTTGTGTAAATGAGGTGTATAGGATCTAACACACCTAAGTGACAAAAAAACGTAACACTGACTTCAGATTAAAAATAAGCAATAATTTATTACTTTTTTTTTTATTTAATAATTTTATTAAGTTATTAGCTCCTAAAATTTTATTTTGTCGTCTGTGTCTCCATATATAACCTAAAGGCAAATACGACATACATACACTCTCATACTTCCATTTTTACTAAAAAAAATCTCACACTTTATTCAGGTCCTAAAAGGCGAAGAAGCTCCATTGTTGTCTCAACTTAAAGATTGGATGGAGGCCCATCCTGGTTGGGAAGTGCTCTCAGATTCCGAAGATTCGGGCGACGATAGTCAAGACGATGGTTTGTATAATAATAAAATTAATAATTTCTGAATTATAAAACTAGTACTTGTATCAACGAGTATTCTTAAGACTTAATAGACCAATAAGATCCTTAATGTATTTGATATCACTTTGTATATCTTATGTTTCTTCTTAATCGCCTTCTTTATTTCTTCTTGGCATTTATATAACCAACTGCATATTATGTTAAATAGTTTATGTGTTATATATTATGTTATGTTTAATAGTGCAAATATTACTTTGAATTTGGCAAGTGCGGCTAAAAATAAATAAATAAATCGCCATTGTCTTGAATGTCTTGAATGAAGCCTTATTTAAATAATAATAATAATAATAATATCTTTATTTATTAGCTCTCACATTTTGGTACAAGATTGGTATGCACTATGTTGCTTAAACTAGTATTGTGAGAGCCTGGTGCCTGATATAATAAATAATTATAATGTCTGAAAATGGCGAATGGAGAGCCCTCAAAAACATGGGGATAGAAGACCTAGTGGCCGAGCCCAATATAATAGGAATAATTAAAGCCCACCGTCTTCGCTCCGCCATATGGAAAGAATGGGAGAGGATCGTAGCGTCAAACAAGCGTATTTGGGACGACCAGATAGCGTAGACTGTCGGACGTCCTTAATATCGCTGGTCAGACATAGTCGAGGTTGATCTGCGCGAATTTCAAGCTAGGAACTGGAAAGAGAGAGGAGAAAGAAAACGTGGGGAGCTCTCGTGTTGGCGGCCAAGACCCACTTTGGGTCGCTGCGTCAGCGGAGTAAGTACCTAAGTTGAAAATGTAAATTATATTAACCTTTAACACACAGATGGATCTTTTCAATTGCTTCATTTGAATTAACTATAAAGTTCGATTACAACGTTAAGTAATCAGTATATCTTGACATTTATAAACAAATACATATGTTACCTATTTATTCACAAGAGCATATCAAATATAAAAAATAATTAAATAACAATATCAATGAAAATGATAGAACTACTATGAGATTTTTTTAAACATGACATAGTAACAGTACCTTAAAATACATGTTTTATTACCTACTAGTGGACCCGCCCTCGCTTCGCTTCGGGGAACTTATCCAAAAAACATGCGTAGGAGTTTTTCCCGCGTAAATTC
>DWNH01001344.1:0-11637 GCA_018249895.1 Tiana niger
ACGGCCATCTGATCCCAAATTAGGCCAACTAGGCCTGTGCTATGGTAACCAGACAACTGATAAACATACATAAATACCTATACGCCATCGCCCTGAACAATAAAACAAGTGAAAGGAAAATGTGCGTGTTTTTATATTAAATACGATAATATATAGCAGTGGTTTTTTAAAGTACGTTTAAATTTTCACTTTTCTTAGATACAAATATGTTTAAAACATCTTGTAAGTTGACCTTTTGCATTATAGGTACTGTTTTCAATTGCCATCATGACCAATAAAATTTAAGTGGGTCTGTTGACGAACGAAGATTGTTTTTTATTAGTTTTAATTTCAAAGTTAATTCTCTCGTGGCAATCGATACAATCCAACTGCCATATGTTTGCAATGCTATAATTATGTTTAGGAGTTTACCTCTTTTTTTTTACGAAAATTACGCAAATGGAAGAGTATGAAATTTGACACAGTTTAAGTTTATATTATAGTGAAGGAATGCAGATATAGAGCGAGAGGAGTGCAGAATATAATGAAGCGTATGATACGAATGAGCGTAAATTGCTGACATTTGAAATAACTGTACGTGCATTGCCCGTAAACATGTAAAAAAACATTATACCATATCATTCTGAATGTCAAATATAATCATAATTATAATCTGTTACATTTGTGTCAAATAAAATAATTGTCGAATTTCGACCTTTGGGCGACCACTAGTTAAGATTGTTGCGTTTTGTTTTGCGATTCCAGGGCTCTGATTGGCGAGGAGGAGCGGCTTGGCGGCGGCGCGTGCACGGGCCCGGCGCGCGGTGAGGAGCTGTTCGTGCAGGTGCTGGGCCACGTGCACTACCTGCCGGCCGCATGGCGCGGCCGCGCGCACACTCGTGACGTCGCCGCGCACTTCCAACAGTTGTTCCAGTTCCGCGCGGTAAACAGCTCGTTCTGTTTTTAAAAATTATGTTGAATTTCTTCTTTATACGGAGCTACGAGACCTTTTGGAAGACGGAGTCAAAGAAAAACAAAAGACTACACCAAAAAGCGTTACACCGTGTGTGGTATGTTGCTGTTTTTATTGTTAGTACCTGGATTAGTAGTTTTGCTCGGTATTTTTTTATATGTACATATAATATATGTAATACAATAATTTAAAAAAACAAATTTAATTGAAAAAATTATTTCAATAATAATAATTTAATTTAATCTTTTCCAAAATAATTCAATACCAATTAGTTCTTGGTTAATTAATTGTAGTGTATTAGTGTATGTGTGTTATGTAGCGATCTGACAATTAATAAATTATTTACTTGTCAGGTGTACATCCTGTTCGAGCTGCTGAGCCCGTTGATGTGTCCGTTAGTGCTGCTGGTGTCGCTGCGGCCGCGCGCGCTCGATATAGTCGATTTCTACCGCAACTTCACTGTGAGCGTGCTCGGTATTGGTGATGTTTGCTCATTCGCCCAGGTGACATGTTTATGTTATTTGTAATGTTTTTATACATTTACAGTGGTGGACTAGGGACTAGGTGACGAGATGGGGGGGGGGGAGACCTTCACAAGGTACCCGGATATCATGGGAGTGATATCAGTTTATGTGGAATTTTAACCGCACTAAAACCCCCTCGGTGGCCTACCTCAGCGCATTTGGATGACGAGATCTTGAGCTACAGGGATGGTGGACAAGGAACTCTTTATTACAGAGAAGAGATTCATGCTATGGATGTGCACTAGCCCGATGAGGGCGAGGATGTAGCGTTTATAAGGTTTTATTAAATATGTTAAACTCTTTACACATTTTTATAAATATAAACGGCTTAACTCACGTGTCTCCGTCGCGACCTGATGACCGACGAGAGCTCTTGATGAAGAACCTCTTGTAGTTTTGAAACTAGTCGGTCAATCTCGAAAAATACACGTGAGTTAAGCCTTTTATGTTTATAAAAATGTGTAAAGACTCTCACGAAAGTTTTAATAATAAAATAGTTAAACACTTTAGTTAGATCGAGGAGATGCCATTGCCACGACTTTTCGACGTTGAAACATTTATACTCTGAAAATGACTAATTCGGTGACGGATTCGATACTAAATAAGAACCAATTATCGTCGTCGCTTCTATAGAACTACCCTTGGATGCGTTGAACTTAAGACTGGACGACGTTATATACCATTTATTTTATTTGTGGCTGGATGTCGAGATTGCTGTGCTTTTAATATGGAAAATTGAGGTTTTAAATAAACACTAATATAAAATCTTCGAATTCATTGTCCCATTAGTATATACAGTGGGTGCAATGCTCTTACGTAAATATAGTAATATAAATATTCATAGATAAATGCTAATTTTAAGTTTGTAGTACTTCATGTACGATAACAATGTAATAGAAAGTGACTTTTCTTACCTAATGATTTATGATTACAGTTAGACATCCGACGTCATGGTCACCCTGACTGGCAGGCGAATGGAAAATATAGTGAAAAGCTTAAAGGCGGTAAGATAGTTGCATATCATATACATACATAGAGAGTAGTAATAAAACATTTTAGATGTATTACGCTATATTGATTGAACTGGCAATACGTCTTATCTCATTTTTTTACTTATTTCACTTTTTAATACAATTTAGTACTTTTTCATACCCCACAGTATTTAAAGAAAGCCTTGAAACACCTTGAGGACTTGAAATTTTTTTGTTTGCAATCAACACACAGTACAACCAGGGCGTGTGCGATAAAATAGCACTGACGATACAAACTTCTTATGTTTTTAAGGCAATATGTAGTACAACCTCACGCTCGGCGCTGTCCGTTGAAAATTTCAAATTATAGGCAACAGGCAATACCACCAAAACGTGAGCGTTAAAATGGCGCTGTCAACATAAACTTGTTTCGTTTACAGGCAACACGCAGTACAACCAGGGCGAGGGCGGTAAGACGGAGCTGTCGCTGGTGGCGTTCTCGTGCCGGCACCCCGGCTGGCAGCCCGCGGAGCCGGCGCAGCGGCACTTCCTGCGCTCGCTGCGGCAGAGCATGCACCACGCCTTCCCCAACAACAACGTGCCGGTCTCTATCTATAGTACCTATATAATAACGCTTCGCACTCACCGCAGACTGTGAACAGAAATCTAAATCTCTGATCCTTTCTGTCCTATCTGAGATCGTAAATAGTTGTCTTGCTACTTCTGAGAACTACAATCGTCGCATCGTAATGTGCGCCGATTTGAAAGTTTGAAAGTAATAATTATCTTTTTTATTCTTAAAAAATAATTATCTTATTATTATATATAGATTGATAGGTTTCCCGATCCATGTGATGTATTCTTTAACATACTGGTTCACCATTCGAAGGGAACCTAGAACTATATCAATAGAAGCCTAGTGGCCTGTAAAGCCCACTAGGCTTCTGTTTCAATTTATTTACATTTTTAAAGAAAATGTAGTAAATGCGGGGCATACAGAGCACCTCATCTCTCTATAAATAAAATATTTGTTTTAATATGTAGTATAAAAATTTTTAGTACTTTTGTTTGCTACGAATTTATAAAATTTTGTGATCTGTAATTTTTAATTCTTTTTCTAGTACTACGTAACTTATATTTTTCAGAACAAGACGATGCTGGGCTCATTCATACAGCAAAGTATATTCGGTGCAAACACGCCACTGCCCGCAGTTTTGTCTTACTACCAGCAGCATAGACAAACATACAGGTTGCCTGTGAGTGATATATCCATTATCAGCAAAGAGTAGTAAATCAGAAAATAAATTAGTTGCATCAATTTAATTTTTTGAGCTGATTCTGAATTTCTTAATTTCAGTGTTTGCTTTTATTTTCATGAAATATTTTACAATTTCAATTAGTAATCCAATTTTTTGATAAATAATAATAATATTAAAATAATTGTTCACTTTTTTGAATAAATAATTTATTGATCGACTTAAAGGATCGCTAGTCGATTAAAGAAATGGAAGAAAGCAATAATGTTCAATCGACACTTTTGTCCACTCTAACAAATTGTGAACTCGTGACACCTATATCAAATTATGTATCACTTCTTCGTTTGATACTATCAATAACTTTTAAATTTACTCATAATTTCCCTTTCATATAAAGTCTTATAGAATTTTTACTGTAATGGTTAGTCAATTTTAGTAATAGTCTGCGATCGATCGCAGGACATGGACGAGACAAGCGACGAGGACGAGGGCGCGTCGGTGTCTGCGGCGACGTCGCCCGCGCCGCTCGACGCGCCGACGCTTGCGCAGTCGCCGCCGCAGCCGCACCACGAGGCGCACGACATGAGCGTCAGCACGCTGCACCTGTACGATTTGCATCTGTCGCAGGTGATACTTCTAGCCGTTTTATCATCCCAATCATCATCACGAATTTATATACAGTCCTAACATAACTTGAATTTAGTCAGTCAGCACGCTGCGCCTGTACGACTGGCATCTGTCGCAGGTTACATTCCGATCACGTATCACAGATACACATTGTTGTATATCCTACTAATATGCGAATGTTTGTGTGTATGGATGTTTAGATGTTTGGATGTTTGTTATTCAATCACGCAAAAAAGCTGGATTGATTTAGTTAAAATTTGGTACGTACATAGTTACACTAACACTTGGATATACATACATAGAAAACTTTTCGCTCTGATAAATGCCATGGCTAGACCGAATACTGCGAGCGAAGGCTAGTTTTATTATAATTTGAATTTTGTCGTAGCTAACACTTCCCATTTTATTTTCTCACTGATTGGCACGACTCTCCCCACACAGATACACATTTGTTTCTCCCTCACACACACAGATTGTTTTCTTATGTTTAAAATGTAGGAACACTGTTTTATAAAATGAAAATAAAATAGATGAGTTTTGTAAGCTAAATTTTTTTTCAAAGTATATTGTCTAAGGTTAATAATTAATACATTGAACGCCATGGGGGTTACCGGTCACCGCCACTGAGTATCTTCGTATAGCCATGGGGGTGACCAAAGCCAAGAATATTAGAAACACATAATTCGAATACAGTTTTAATGCTTTTAATTTTTTTATATTATTATCGTTACTAAAATGATTTAAAGAAATTAATGCAATATAGAACACTTCTGATGTTAATAATATTTCATCAAAATATGCCACACATACTAAGAAATTAATTTTGGCGAGACTGGCAAACCAAGTAAAATTAGCGTGGTATTCAAGTTGTTAAGGAAATTTGCATCCGCAGGTACCGCAGAGCTCGTCAGGGTGCTGCACTAACGACTGCGAGTCGCGGTCCCGCAGCGACTCGCGCTGGGACACCGGCGAGCACACGCCGCTGCTGCATCGACCATAACAGTGGTGCTTCTCGCCGCGCGCGCCGCCCGTCTGGCTCTAGCGTGTAGCGAGCGATCACCTCCGACAGCGCCCGCACTGCTGCCCTGGTGTCTCGGACGTCGCTAGACACCTCACACGCGTGCTTACCACACGTCTGACTAGCTCACAGGTGCCTGCTCGCTATTCTGCCCTGGTATCACTAACTATGCACGGATACTTATTATATTACATGCCAACCATGAGTCCTTGCATGAAAGTACCTGTACGCTATGCCACCCTAATACCGTAAAATCATGCAAATACTTGCACACCGTTGCTTTGATATGTTAGCATAACAACTTTCGACTTATAAAAAAAATTGTATCATACTGACAATAGACATTGTTTCGTGGAAGGGACAAAACTAGACTATCCATTGCATTTAACTGTATAGATTCATGCTATTACCAACGAATCAAGGTAGAAACCTGGTCTAGTAAAGAAATGTAAAAGTATGCGCTTTACCTTGTTTCAGGCGCTATTGATTAAAGCAAATATTTAAAGAGATTAAATGAATCTCTAAAAATGTATCACTTAATACTGTTAATTGTAATCGGATGTTTATTCATCGCCTTAAAATCTATGTTCGTATGAGCAATAAAGGTAGAATTTATACGTTAACGGGAATGGGAAGTATTGGTGCCAGGTAAGTAAGTATTGATATTGCCCTTAAAAGCTTACGTTTCGAGAACAAAATCGAATGACATAGAATGCTCATTCTCTATGTATGTGTCACTTAGTAACAAAGAGTACAATTTAAAAGTTCATAAACACGCGCTATACTGCCTTTAACTCTCACAAGAGAAATTACTAAATTTAGCATTAGGGTTCTCCATCGTCATAATAATAATCTTTGTAACTACCCTACAGATCCATTTTGTAAAGTTCTGGCACCTTACAAAAAGTTCCGTAGAGGATACAAACAATAAGAGTTAGAAAGTTATATTTTTACAGAATATACCCAGGTTATCTCTATTTGCCGCAAATTCTTTAAAATTCAAGATATGGCATTGAATAACAACGTGGTTATAGTTAGTTTATTATCGAGTTGACACTGAAGTAATTTTACAATTTTAAAAATTATTCTTGGAATTCATTATACAGTGTACAATTAAATATATACTTATATATACACCCATTCTAATAATATATGTTCGTGAATATATACATTTGTTATAAATTAAATTGTTGAACTTCAGTTACAAACAAACAAAGCTTCTTTTAAAGCTTCAAATAATTCAAAATGTGAAACTGAAGTGTGCTATTATTTCTAATGAAATAAAAATCTCAAATGACTCAAAGAAAAAATTATATGTACATATATATATATATATATACATGGAATATAAAAAGTGTTCAAAAGCAATACACGAATAAGATTGAGCATATTTGCAATACTGAATCTAATGTTATATTATGCAACAGTCGAATAATTTGCTATTTATATATAGTACGTTTATACATATATAAAATATACAAATATAAAATAATATACAAACATATAAGAGAAAACAGTTGCATTTCTACAAAGTAACGTTGTCTTTCGATTTTAGAAGTGATAAACAGCATTTGTATTACTTATACAAAGTACGTGAGACATTTGATGCTATCAGTTCACCGAGATATCAAATAATTAGACTTGTAACGAATAGAGTGTTCAGCCATACGCGGAATACTGAATATTCGGCGAACTTTCTGGCCGAATAGCCTGCATAGCTGTTAGGCAAAAGTATTCGGCCGGTATGTGGCGGCAAAACTTGTAGGTATTGACGTGATTGTTTTGCGCTCGTTTGTTAATTTATAAAAAAATCGTTAAATTTTGTAGTACAGAAGATGATAATGTACCAATTACTAATTTAATTATGTCGATAACTTAATTATATTGATTATAAGAGAAATAAAAATATTATTATTATTTGTTTATTTGATCAATCATCATGTTTCAATAATTTCTTTAATTTTACCAATTATCTCACTACAACAAAAAATATTACATAGTTATTCGGTATTCGGCCGTAAATAAAATAAGCAGCCGAATAGACCGAATACTGAATAGTAACCAAATATTCGTTGCAAGTCTGTAAATAATACTAAGACAATTGCGCATCGGAATTTTAGCTTTCAGAATTAGGAATCGAAAGTTTTAAAATGGTCTTAAGCATTGGCTCTTTTCTAGCCATGTCTTCCTGAAAGCTGTGATAGACGTTTCTTTATTAGTAAACTGAAAAACCAGTATATATGTACACGAATTTTGTTAGTCATTCGAAAAACAATTAACTTTACAAATGAAAATCATGGTCGTCGCATAGTGAAAAATCATTAGTAAAAAAGTTATAGGATGGTTTTCTGCTTAATTAAGTATGTTAGCAGGTAACGTTGACAATGTACAATATATCAATATATAATATTTATAAATTACCAAAAGTACAAAAAAATAAATTCACTAATAAGTCAATCATTTTGACGCACGTGTGTACGCGAACATTATTTTAAGCATTGTGCCTTTATAATTAACGATTTAGACAACTCTGTAGGCAATAAAGATATATTTTATAAACGTTAAATTCGCTGTCAACTCGATATTAAACTAAAATTCAGTACAGTTACAAAGTGAGGCCATTATTATAAAAATAAAAATGGCATTCATTCTCTTTTATTAATTGTAGTGGGTTGTATAATATCATAATATCCTTTAGTTTTAAAATCATAATCGTGTGACAAAATTTTATTCTAAATTATTGTTTACCTCGTAAGTGACTGTAGTTATGTAAAAAAATAAAAATAAAAAAACAATAAAAACCAAAATTGTACGCGACTAGGATATAGAATTTAGATATTTAGAGAACAAAAGGTCGAAATTTAGCGGTTAAAATTTCTAAGGGCTGTTATTATTAAAACTAAACTAGGCTAAAATGCTCTATTTATATAAACTGTTTGACAGCTGTCAACAAACATGTCAGTGGCATTACATAAATAACAGGACAATTCGGTGAATAATATAAACTTAAAATATATCGACAATGGCCAGCAGTCTACACAGTCTACACAGTCTTACACTGTTCATTATACGATGTCCTGACACGTTTTACAATAGTCGTCGTTGGGAAAGTTTAGATATCAAGAATAAAATATGTATATTTTATCCCCAAAGTGGATTAGTGGGAGTATGGGGTGCACTTGTTTCTAATAGCCACGGGATAAAAGACAAGCACATATTGAATATAACTGAAATCATCCCTTTATCTTGCCAATCAAAGTACGTAAGAAATTGAGCTCTTCGAACATTATAAAACGCATTTAACTTAAAACTTACACTTTTTTTCATACAAATAACAATGAAATGAAATTAAAATATACTCAGTCAACTATAACATTTCTACCTACTTTTAAATTTAGAGGCGATTGGCGATTTCGTGTGCAGGATTTTATATAATGAACAGATGGCTTGAGGTTGGATTGAATCATATTTAAGATAAGTTGGTCATTATTACCTATAAATAGCGTTTTTTTTTTCATGTTTATGGGATAATTTTTCAGTAATTGAAATCATTTGAAATACTAGTATCGTTATGCAGGGTCATAGTATCTTTTCATTTCATCATGGATTGATCATAAACAGGACGAGAAACATGTGATCTCTTTCATAAGTTTATTGCTTTTAAAAACATTAATCATGCAAACCAGTGCCTTTAATATAGGATTCTGTGAAGTAAGTTTGTAATATCAACGTCTCTTATTACAGAAACAAGCGTAAATAATTGAATCAATGTTAGTTAGAACATTGTTACAGTGAGTAGATGAAGCAATATGAGACATTTGATTAACATACAGTTACAAAAACTTCTAGAATTGTGTACTTGCATACTTTTTACAACTGTAATTTAATTAAAATTCTTTCACCTAAAATGTAAGGATTAAGAAACATTGTTACAATAATAAATAAATAATTAAGAATCCATTTTTACATGCCATAATAAAAACACATGTATATTTTTGTATTTCAATAAGGAAATTACTATAGTATAGAAATTAAAACTTTGTAATGTCTATGTAACCAAAACAAATTTGCTTTATTTGGTGTCAATTGCTAACTGGTATTAGGATGAATCTGAGAAATTTGTGGCCCGAGTCGATTACTGGATCGATCTACAATATTCAGACATCTGACAAAAAGTCCATTGTCTGATTGTGTCAATATACTGGAGCTAAAATATAAAAAATACAGATTTATATCACAATTTTCTAATAATATAAATTTAGTTCCAATAATCACTTAATGGGGATGTGAACATTTGCCTCAAATGTCAACGAACAATATTCTGATAATATAGTAAGTAATTAAAGCATGTTTTTTTGTTAATAAATAGATTTCAGAAATGACTTAAGACGAATTAGGAATCTAAATATTATTAATTTTTACTATATATAGCAAATAATTGATGTATAAGTTTTGGATAATGCTAGTTACAAAATTGCGTAAGTACCTTAATTGTATAAATACAGCTATTAAGATAGACATCAAATAGTGTTTTTGTACTCATAACTGTAATATATAAGGAAAATAATCAATAATGCACTGTTCATCTACACTGTAGGTACATTACACAATCTTAAGTGCCCAAACTGTCATACTTGCAAAGATAATTAGTACTATTACTAGATAATTGTATGCAAACTTTTCCATGAGCTATGCTTTTAAGGTATTATATAATAATTATTGTGCAATATTTTTATCTCAGGAACAAACTAATTTTCTAATTGGAAAACATTCTAATGCGGTTGTGCATTCTAATGGCAAATGTAAGTTTGGGCGCAGAATAATCAGAGGTTTACCATGTTTTAAGACCATAGATTTATTATAGGTTTCTTAAGTCTATAGGTAAAATACTATTTTTTTTTGTCCTCCTCCTCCTCCTTGTTTTAGCATTGTAAAATTTAAAATATTTTGCAATATATTTGAGACCTTCGCAACCAGTTTGCAGTTTTTTTTCCATTTTCTAATTTGTCCTTCAACATTGATCCTCATATTAAAACTTATTTACTTTACTTTTACGTATTTGGGTCACAGACATTACATATGTGACATATTTCAAATTATTCGGTCCAGTAGATTCGGAACACATTGACTCTGACGGACACACCAATGATGTGAGTTTCCTCCATTTTCTTATTTTGGTCGTACGTAACCTTGGAGAGCCGTTTCATATAATGTTCAGGAAAAACAAAGAAATCCTCTGAAAATTAAGTGCGAAAACATCGGAATGCTTATAGCTTTGCATTGTCTTCCACATTCTTAACGGAATACCATAATAAAAACATGTATAATTAAAGTGAATTTCAGCGTAATATACATTGTGATATTTCCATCGTTGCAAATCTATACATTTAGAAAAAAAAAATAGGTTTGGTTACTAAGACTAAATTGAGTATATACTACTTAGACAATTCGCACAGAGATATTGGTTTTACATCACAATTAGGAATTACGTAGGGGCCTTATAGCAATTAATGTATTCTCTTGCAAAAATAACTTGACGATAGTACCTCACATAGCAAAGGAAAGATTGACCCAATATGACATGCACTTTGGCATCTCATGCGGCCTGTGTATTCTGTCTATAACAAACATTTTCTGTCTATAACGAAAATATGTAACACACTTACCTATGTATTAAAAATAATTGATAATCCATAGCTTCCAGTAGTGGAAAATTACATAATTAAACTTATATTTGTTTATTGAGTTGTAAGGTGTATGCTGCTATAAGCATTTATCAAAAATTGTTTTAAATATGTACTCGATATTAGTATTGTGATGATTGGTATCTTTTAATTGAGTAACATTGATCGTAATATTGTATTGTTTTTTAATATATATGTACATGATCTAAAAGTGATTGGTACATCATTTAAAATTTTTTCCTGGTGCTATAAAGTTTAAACGATAAAAGTTCATTATTTTAAAACACGTTTAATGAATAGTACCGGGAAAGTAGGCTGTGATTAAACATTAAAATCACTTTGTTGGGTAAAGCGTTCTAAAGAGTAAAAGTAATATTTTATTAGTCATCTCCTGTTAATGTCAATTTATTTCACATTTTATTATTTCATGATAATTCAGTTCATAATTTTTATTTCACGGGAAGATTAACATTAAGAACGTAGTTAATCTACATTCTATTTACTAGTCATGACTGCTTCACTGCAGTTGATCCGTAGAATTTTAGTTGACCTACTACAGAAGCTCAGTTTACAAAGCTATGTAAATTTGCCGTACCACGTAATAC
>DWNH01001345.1:0-11636 GCA_018249895.1 Tiana niger
GTGGAACTTCAGGTCTATTCATATTATGAGGAAATTTGTACCTAACAGAATGATATAAAAAGGGCTTCAGCCATTTGGGTAGACTGTAGATACTATTAATATAGGTTATGAGGATAAACACATTTAAATAAATAATGTCGATCATATTTTTTAAAGGAACGATATATAAATATGACACTGGTCATTCTGTAAAGTGAATATAAGTCTTTATTCATTAAGTAAATATTTTACATACCATCTTTCCTAGTATGAAGTGAAGAGTCAAATCCTCTCAAGTAAGCGGGCATGTCGCTGGCGCTTGTGTTATAGTTAGATGTTGATGTGCTTGTGTGCCGCAGTTGACCGTCACTGCGACTAAAATAAAATGTTTCAGAATAATAATCTGATACGATAAGACCAACAAAATGGCTAAACCCTTAAAAAATTTAGCACCTTTTTAGATACGATTTGACAGACTATAGTAATTACAATATTAATATTTAAATTAATGTATGATCACTAATAAATTCATAATAATAGCCGTATAGAAAGCATTTCTACCTGTAAGGACTAGAACTAGTTTTAGTAGTAGATCTTGAAGTAGTAGACGAAGCTGATATGCCGATGTTGCGTAGCTGACGACCCGGTTCGGTGCCGCTGTGATACGCTAATGCGGATCTAAAATAAACATGACATTAAATAAAATTAAGTATTTAAAAAATAAATCAATTTAGTAATTATGTCTTCAATTAATATTTTATTTAAGTAATGGTTTGAATGAACTATTGAACAAGTATACAGGGAGTAGATATAACAAATGAATATCTACCTACGTTTATATGTTTAGAAAGATCCTGATGGTAAGCATATAGAATTAGGACTAGTTACCTGTTTACTTGAGATAAGTTTTGTGCGCTGGTGCTAATTATAACCGAAGTATCTGCAAGAGGTACTTTCTTCCCAAGGCACCTAAGAACCGTTCTGAAATAAAAAAAATGTGTTTAATAAAATTTGTATTATTAACGATAGGTATAATTACATTTTAATATTAATAAAAATACAATGTCCGATTTCAAAAACTGTGATTTGTCGCTTAACTAAATGAGTAACAAAAGGTTACTAATGGTTGTAAGACCATAAGATAGGCTTTGCTTTAACGTAATATATGGAGGATTATGAATAACAGCGAGTATAAAAATTTCAGTCACAATTTGACTGAGTTTTTTGATCTATCAGTATCAGTTCAGGTAAACATAGCACTGAATTATTTATTCTAACACAGGCCGAGGTGGCCTATAAGCAAAGGGGCTTGAGATCGAATAGTTTTGATGATTACCTTAAATAAATTATCATTTATATGTGATATAATTGAGAGAATTGGACGAAGGATTTACAGTTTATATGAAGTAATCTATCGTAACCATAAGGTAACATGTATATTGTAAGGGGTGTACCCATGTTTTAAATTAGGCTATTTTTTTAAGCTCTTATTGTGTACGTGGATATTCATATGGATAGAGTTTAGTTAGGCGGTGGAGATTGTTAAGGGGTCCGGAGAGAGATCCTCGTTTCTATAATCCGAGTATATAGTAGTCAGTGATATCTCACTATAAGGGCGTACATGAGTGTGATTTTGAATATGTCTTTGTGAGTATGACTATGAGTGCGACTGTGAGTGAGAGTGGGAGTAGTGAGACTGAGTGTGAGTGCGTGTGTAGATGGTGAGAGTATGTGAGTTTTTAAGTGTTTGTGTCAGTTTGTTAAGGTGAAGGTAACCTTTTGAGGTTGTCGCGCACGCGGATGTTGAATGCGATGTAGCCGAGCGAGGCGGCGGCGGCGTGCAGCAGCACGGCGGCGGCCAGAAGCGAGCTGAGCGCGCCGCGCCGCGCGCCCGCCTCGCTGCCCAGGATCAGCGCGCTCGCCCACGCGCCGCACAGCAGCGGCAGGCACACGATGCTCACCGCCAGCAACATCCTGTGCGCGACTACTTTGCTACTTTAACTGCTAGTGACAATGAAGTGCTAATCACTTAATTTATAGAATTTAAGATTTGATACCTATTTTTATTATCAATATAACGTATATACCTTAATCTAATAGCTTTTAATCAATAACTCCGAATTAACAAAAAAACTTACTACATTTACAAATTATGGTAAGTAGTCTATAATCAACACAACTCAATTAATCAATCAATCTACAATCAATACAACTCTTAGAATAGTTTTGAACTTCGAACCATGTGGCCGGATGAACTAATTACTTCCCGTAGATAAAGTGGATAAGATTGATAGATGATTTCAAGTTGTGACCTGAGATTTCCGAAGCCGACGACGTGGTCGCGCACGGCGAAGGCAGCGCGCGCGGCGCCCGCCAGGAAGCACAGCGCGGCGCCCGCGTATGCGCCCGCGGGCACCACCACCCACCACACCACCGGTTCGTGGCAGCTCACCCAACAGCTGCGCACACCACACAATCATTATGTTCGTTTTCTCCTCTACCGGTTATCATATCCAGGCCAGCTACTGAATAATAGACCAGCGTGGTCACATATAAGCCCAAAAATTGACTTATAGCGTTTTTGCTTAGTGCGGTACATCAGTATCACTTGACACTCACAAGAGCGCGTTCCCGTACTGGTGCTGGTGGTGCGCGGCGGCCAGCGCGAGCGCCACGGCGGGCGCGGCGTAGGCAGCGGCTAGGTGCGCGGCGAGCGGGCCATGGTTGACGTCGCGCAGCTCGCGCAGCAGCCGCCGCAGCTGCCACGCGTCCGCCGCCGCCCAGCCCAGCGCGCTCACCCACCAGTAGTGCAGCGACATCGCGATCACCTTGCACGCGAACTACACACACACAACACCCTTTTATTCCGATTTTGGTGTATAAACACCCTTTTATTACAAGATAAATGTTTACGAAAACAAGTGCATATTTTATTCTATCGGACCACATATTGGAAGGAATATGAATATTAGGAATTAAATGTAAAACATTAGCAAGCGGCTTAAGTCTGATTTTAGGCATAGAGCTTGCATTAGCACGAGACTTAGAAACTTGCTAATGAATATAAAATAACCTTTAAAAATTTAATATTTTGAATGATGACTAACCTCATTTTGTACCAAAGAGTTCCTAGCCTTCAATGCTATTACATAGAGCAATTCGGCCACAAACACGCAGAAAATAAGGTGCTTATGTATCGAGTTGGAGACGGTAGAAGCCCCTCCGCGCATGAGGCACAGCGCCGCCCACGTGGTCAGCAGCAGAGGTAGGGATATGCTAAACGCCGTGTACGAGGTTACTGACTCCAGGAGAGATGGCTCTGGAATGAACTGTGGATACAAGTAAACTAATATTATAAATGTGAAAGTTTGTATGTTTAGACATTTGGATGTTTGTCAATCACGCAAAAATGGCTAGACCAATTTGAATTCTCTACATATACAGTTCATAACATGAATTAATATAATACATAGAATACTTTTCGCTCCGGTAAATGCCCCAAATACCTGTTAGCTTTAATATGAAACAGGTTTGAATTAATAGTATTATTAGTATAAAAGCATAGAAAGTGTACGTAAAACCATGTAATATGGTAAAACTATCGACGAGTAGTCGGTGAGTTTATCATATTTGTGGAGCACTTCTTTATAGTAAGTAGTTTAAAGTTTAGGCCAGGTAGAGAATGCCGTACAGCAGTGCATGCATCCTTTTTCGATATTTTTATTTAAGGACGTAAGAAACAATAAAGTGTTATAAATAAGTGAAATGTTGATACCATACCTCAATATCAACTTCATCTACCAGAACAGCAAAAGTTGATAAGTGATTGCATGTGCAGTTGATCAGAAGTGGTTCACCGGAGTAAGGAGACCAATCATAGTCTATTTCGGTGTGGCACCCAACGCGGGACCACTCTCCAGCTCTGTGAAATTTTATTATACCAATTTATATTAATATATTTTATTCGATTTATATTTATATAAAAAAAAACAATAAAAGCAACATTTTATTGACAACACTCAAACTATACCTACTATAACTAGCAAACACAATTCCAATATTATATTTAATTATTCCAATATTATATTAGACTAATAATGTAAAAAATGTAACGTACCATAACCCATGACTCACAAATTATAATATGATATTTAAACAACTTACCCTCGCAAAGTAGACCAGTGAACACACTGTGGATTGGTCCTAGACCCAAAAGTTTCCTTGTTTATATCCAGCCACATTTGCAATCTGATGGGCTTTTTTAATCTGATCCCGCTCAAGCTTTTGTATACAAGCTTCTTTTTACCAGTTTCTGTGGTAGAATTAACGTTTTCTTTACTCTTAGATTCGGTTGGTTCCATAATTAAAGCCATAACTTTTGGTCCTTCAGCATTTTCAATTTTCTCGGCGACGTATGACGACTCATTCTCCTGATAATTATCGGGATAATAGGAGGCCTTATCTTGTTTCTTGTACGCTGGCTGTATGACCACGGGACCGTGATTCTCGTGGGTGGAGGGATCGTCTTCTTTCGTATGCGGCCGATTGTTCTTAGTATTCGTTGGGTTAATATGATTACTTGTTTGTGTGTGATGATGTTGTCCTTTGTTTGCATATGTTATACCTGGAAATGAATATGACACCTATGTATGTAGAAATAGTATTAGAAATTATAAAATAAAAACTACGTTTTCGAGTTTAGTGGATAGTTTAAAGCAAATTTAAAAAAAATTCCACTCACCTTCAATGTCTTCCATGTTGTTCTCCAGCGAGTTATCCTCTTTGGCCTCTTTAACCCAAACATATTCTGGGACATATAACGCCACTTGCAGTATGGGAGAGCCAACGGTAATGTTGACGCCCCAGCGTTGACTGACCGACTCGTCGAAGTGGAGTGGCATCAACTGTGATGTGTTTCGAGAGTATTGGAGGTAGGAGAACACAGCTCGCGACTCGTAGTTATTTTCTAAGCTTTCTGTCAATAGTAATAAAGTTATTTTAGTTTAAAATAACAATGTTCGAAAGGATTCAGATTGGGTTTCCCACAAAAATATCGTTTTTAGAAATGGAACATAATAAATCAAAATACAACTAAATAATAACGAAACACAATCTGAAAATAGCAACTTACCTTGTACGTTATTATTGTTGATCCCTAAAAGATCCAATGGTAAAAGCACTCTCGAAA
This sequence comes from Tiana niger, assembly GCA_018249895.1. NCBI lineage: Eukaryota > Metazoa > Arthropoda > Insecta > Lepidoptera > Hesperiidae > Tiana > Tiana niger. The sequence continues at coordinate 5,168 of DWNH01001345.1, forward strand.
ACTTATCGAACTTATTTTTATTCTTGATATAATTATTATACTTGGGGAAGGAAACGGTTGGACTAGAGGGCTTCTTGTTTTTATTCTTCCCAATGCTGTAATAGCCAGGTATGGGCTGGATGGGAGAATGTATAAATGCAGAAGTGTCTGGTAGTACCACACGTTCTGTTGTAAATGATTCGCCACCGAAATGATTTAATTGTGTTGGTTCGAAGCCGTATATAGATTCAGCAGTTACGATGTCTACACCAATCACTGAAATGAATGAATAAAGACAATTGAAATGAATAAATATCCAACATATAGTAAAGAGATAATTTAATGTATGTTTTTTGGGTTTGTATTTAGTTAATATAATACTAGTATTATTACTCTATAGAGTAATAGTCAGTCAACGTTTTACTTTAATGAAAACTGTTTAAATTACATCATCATTAAAAAAATATTAGTTAAATTAAATCTGAAAGCAGTTCGACGACGACGATCAGTCTGTTCATTAGAGCTAACAATGCAGTAAGGTGCAAGAAGATGATAATATTGATAATGATTTATACCCAAATCGCTGGTGACGATCTCGAAGGGACTCGTATACGTGTCGTGCTGACTCTCCGCCAGTGTCGCAAGGTATGCGTCCAGCTGCTGCAGCAGCTGCTCGACGCCCCGCCCCCATAACACGCGGATATGACGCCACTCCGGCGCGTATTGGTTATTTAGTATCGTGTTTGCGGACTTTATTATATTCTGTAATAGTTTGGTTTTATATTGGTTTTAAGGTAAGTTACAACGAAAGAATTAAGATTGACGTCGATTAATATACAAGTCTTTATGAGTCGTAAATATAAAATGTTTTTTTAAATCAAACACTAGAGAACCTGTTCATAACCCCGTACAACACGTACGAGGATTATATATTTTTTGTAAATAAATGTAAAAGAATAAAAGTTCGTTCAGGCACTTATCTTAATTACCATCATTTTATCGTTTGGCAATTGGCAATTGTCTAATATTAGAAATGTACATTTTTATATAACTTCTACTTATTTCATTTTATTACTTTAATTTTTCAATTGTAATCCTTGTGCTAGTTTAGTATCATATAATGTAATTCAGCAACTAGCAGTTCTCTGGTCTTTGAAATTTACATTTAGTTTCATATGGATAAGCTCACCCTAACATAATCCTTATCCTGGCTGTGCGTGAGATTTAGCCCCGCCTGGCGCAGCTCGTACCGCACCAACTCCATCAACAACCGTTCAGCCACCAACACGTCAGCGCCATATAGCTTATTAGTATTCACGCAAGCCCTCGCCAGTTCCTCGCTAAGACGAACGCCCACGAATGTGTTCAGAGATAATTCACCCGTTTCTATTTTGTTTAGCTGCAAGTAAAACAATACTGGTGATTATGTTGTGGAATAGTTACAAGATTAGAATACAAACGCAAGTTTCAATCAGTTTAATATCAACAATTTGAATGAAAACTTTTTTAGATGAAAACCGCGATCTTTCAAAAGTATCCTTTCTGTCAAGTTAGAATCAATCATACACACTCACAAAATTTATGGAGATTATGACCGTTGTTTGTTTGCTTGCAATGAAATATTCATTTTTATATTGTGCAATACCTGTTTTTTCAATTGATAGAAGCTTGATGTCGTGCAGTTGAACATGTCGGGATCTTGCCATGGAACTATTTTAGTTTCGTCGCACATTCTTGATCCTTTACCGGTTGAACCTGTGAAATTGTAGGCGTTAAATATCTTTATAGCAAATAAGTACTAAATTGATTTACTTAATTAAATTACATTATTTAATATTTCAATTTAATACGTAATTTCAATATCTACGACAATAATTAAAAATGTATATTTATTGTACATTCACGGGTATTATATCATTTAGTAAGTATATTAGGGACATATATATATATTTATATTTATTTTAGCTTGAAGTGAAATGTTACCTGTAGGACAGTCTGTTATCGCTACAATTCCAAATTTTGTTCGAGGCCACCATACGCCATTAGAGAACGATCGCGGGCAGCCATCATAAACAACTGTAGACAAGAGAAAAGATAAATATAAAGAAAAGATATTAACCTAAACTTATATGTGGAAAAAATATTAAGTATTATGTATATGTTTGGAAGAAAAAAGTAGCGAACGAGTATGAAATTTCAAAATACAACAAAATTCGACGCAGAACCGATAAGGGTACGTAGTAGACGAATACTTGAATACAGGGTTTGCCTTACCCTTGCAGCCTGCGTTCGGCGTGACCTCAGCGTACGCGTTAGCGCACTGGTCGCACGCGCGGCCCACGACGCCGGCGCGGCACGCGCACTGGCCGCCGCCCGCGCCGCACGACGCGTTCAGCGCGCCCGCCGCGTAGCACGCACACGCCACGCACGCATCCGACCCGTGCGGCTGGTAATGGTTTTCCTGTAAGAGGGTATAGGGACCGCCGATCGTTACTCTCATCTTTACAAAATTTGTCTAATATAAACGTAGCACATGTTTCCCAATGGAAACAATTAAACGACCTCAAATTACACGTGTTTTAATTTAGCACTAAAGCAGTCTTGTTTAATCGTCGACTATCGAGCATTTCATTTCCACTAAAACAACCACGTAAACAATAAACATCATCATCTTTATAATAATGTGTAAATATAAAAACTAGTTTCACTTCATATTAACGGCCTTGTTATAATGTCTAACTAAGGTTTAACACTAAAACATATCTTACCTTGCAGTGGCACTCGCCAGTCTTAGGATGGCAATGAGGATGTCTGCCTGACGCCGGGGAGCCGCACGCGCAGGGCCCGCACGCCGCGGCGCCCCACCAGCCGCGTGGACACGTTGTCGCGGTGGCCAGCACGCAGCCCGACGCTACACAAACAGTTGCGGATTACACACAACAGTCGCGTACTCACGATAGATTAGTTAGCGTTGATAAAAAGTGCTATAATGCACATAAAGCGACGAGCTATTGCTGTGGTCAATTACGATAATAAAAAATAAAAAAATTCTTTCTTTTTTGTGAAGATTTAAAAAAAATCCTTAGTGATTTCGTGTGCTTAAGAGGGTAGCGAGTACGAGTCTTACAGCGCCCAAAAACCTAAGCAGTATTTCCATTCATTCATTCCACTCACCAGTCATGGTGTACCCATCGTCGCACTGACATCTATAACCCTTATCGGTGTCCTCGGGCGCACACGTGGCGTGCTCTCCGCAGGGGCTAAGGTCGCAGGCGGCGATGCACTGCGGCCCGATGCGGCCGCGCTCGCATTCACACTCTGTATTATCCCAGGAGGCTACGCATTTGCTCTGTATTCAAGTAAATATAAACATAAATAATTATTAAAAATTACTGAAAGTATTATCCTTGGGTGCCTAATATTTTAATAGAATTATCTTAATGAATCAGGTTGAGATTGCACATGCCAGCTACATACATATATGTAATTCATATTTCATTTTCATTAGGTATATATATGTTAAAGATAGTAAACACTCATAAAGATAGTAAACTTACTCATATATCTAAGTTATAGAAAATACCTACGTATGGCGGGCAGATAGACAGCATGCAATCAGATCTAGACTGACATCCATCTCTGACATTTTCTCGTACAGTCGGTCGGTTGAGAAGAGATTGCGATGTTCCAACGCGAACGTCCTAAACAGTTATGTTTTCTTTAGAATTCTGATTGTTATTAACGATTGTACATAAAGTTAAAAATAAAAATATGCATTAAAATTATACACTCAACTGTAAGCAAAAAATATTAATAATCTAATAAAACTTACCTGAATGCAACCCTCAAAATATCCAACATCTGATGAAAAAATTCCGGCCGCGCTATCAGGTCCACCAATCAGGATCTTCCCGATATACTGTCCCTGGATCTTGTTAGCCAACACGGGCATTAGCACTGTTCGCAGGCCGTAGTCAATACTGACAGATATATCAGTGCCGAGCCACTTTATTTCCACACGATGCCAGTCGCCGTCGGCTAGTGTTGTAGACGGCAGGAACATTGTCTCGCCGTTATAGGAATAGTGGAGAAGACCATCTTTTAACTGCAATAGGAATAACAATTATAGTTATTTGAAACGAAAGTGAATATGAGACATAATTTAAAAAATACGGTATGAATGTTACATAGTGGGAATGGGTGAATGAACGCATAGCATAGCAGCATTGTCATCTTATAAGAGTAAGAAATAGTGGTAAAAATTTGAAGCACGTTTCAATGCTTTAGAGGACACATAAACTCGAAACCATCTGATACGGGTTCACTACCCAGGCCATTCTCGTAAAGCGGCCCTATGCCAACACTCAGCGATCGAGTACAGTCACCTAATTGTGTTCCTTCCCCAAGCTGTTAAAGGAATGCCCAGTACTGAATGTATAAAGAAACCGCGTATACGTACAGTAATGAGCACGGTGTTGTTCTGGCCCACTTGCACCTGCATGAGGAAAGCGTGCTGCTGGCGCGTGCGCAGCGACAGCGCGTTGAGCCACGGCAGCTGCAGCGGCCGCAGCAGCGGGTTGAACGACAGCGACCCGTCGCCGCTGAACCGCCAGGGCGGAGAACTCGCTAGGAAATACAAATTATTATTTCAAATGTCATTCTTGTAGTTGTTGAGTTTTTTTAATAGGATAATAAAAGTGATATGAGCTTGGGTTTGTTTGAAGTTATAGTAAAGTAAGTACTACAACTAATAACTAGTAAATTTCTTCAGGAAATCTGCATGTGTATGAATTTTTTATTTTATTACTTACTATAAGTAACTTGTTTGGATCTTTAACACTAGTTGGGTGAGATATCATTTGAGCGTGAAACTTTCTAATTTTGGCAGTATCGCAGATGACGCGCAATTCGTGATTTAAAGTCAGTGAGTGTCTTTTGTACTTAGAGTGTGAGTCGTAGTGGTTAGAAACATAGTTCATTATTTGTTTAGGCTTTTATTCGGCAATTATTTTATATGACCAATAAAAGTATAAAGCCATAGTTATTGCCAGTTCTTTTGTATCGAGTGTCATAAAATTCTAATTTTTTTACACTAATTCCAGGAATTCCATAAAACAAATGAGAAAAAGTCAAGGTAAATGAAGAATTTGTAAAGTTGCAATATGTGTATGTTTATGAAGTCAAGTAATTTATAAAGTCAAGTTTAATAATTAGTTCAAAACAGATAATTACATTGAAAAAATACAATCCAAAATTTACTCTTTTTAGAAAGTTTACTTCTTTCCAGTTTTAATCCTGAATTAATTTCTAAATTATATTTGATTGAATTACTTTTTCAGATTGTAATAGCATTGATATTAGAGATGAGTGTAGAATACTAACACTCAGAGCAGTCCTTGCCGGAGTACCCCTCGGGGCACTGGCAGCGGTAGGAGTCCCACACGTCGGAGCAGGGCGCGCCGCGGCGGCATGGCGCGCTGCCGCACTGCGAGCGCCGCTCCGGGCAGCCCGCCACCGACCCGTTGTCCGATACGAAGCTGGATGGGCGGACCAAAATTAATGCACAAATAATAAAAAAATTAAGGAATAAATAAAAATAAAGATATAAAACCTTTGCATAATTGCAAACAACAATGGGTATAAATGTATTTTTTTCGAATATTAACTGATTATGTAACGGCTCTGTACTTAATTATAGCAATTAAATATTACTGTATTTTTTACATCTGATAAGGTAAATATGAAATTGAAATTGTGAAATTGTAAATAAGGTAAATATGGTTTGAACTAAATGTTTATATGCCACCTTTGTACCCAATTTTTGTAAATAAATAATTTCGTCTTTAACGGTACTTACCTATTTAAATCGATGAATTTATGGTCAATGTACAAGTCAGAGATGCAACCAACGAAATCCTTGTTCTTCACTTGAAAACTGCTGGGAATGTTGGGCAGACCCCCAATTTGTAACGGACCCGTCAAGTCTAGGAACCTGATCCAAATGATTATATTTCTAGATATTTCGTTATAAATATAAAAATGTACTTACGCGTACATTACATGTTATGCAACATTAAAAAAAATTCGAGATATAAAATGGAATTCAATTTCGAATTGACTTCTGTGAAATGTTTATCAGACTATTTGTATCGATAATCGATACAAGAATAATTTTAAAACTGAAATTCTTTTCTCGTCCAATATAACAGCCGGAGATCTTTTTATGATTTACAGCAACAAAGAAAGTTAATTAATTATTTACTTAAACATAATTTTGACAAATCAATTATTATTACATAAGCCAATTAACACAATATACTGATAAAATTAATTATCGATATAATCGATAATTTTTATTTTAATTTATTTTATTGTGTTTGGAAAACTTACAGCTAGTACATAGTATAATAGTCATCTAAAGTAACAGAATGAGAGCCATTTATAAGTTTCCACGTATAAACTTAATGATAATTCTTTGTGAAAACAAGTC
>DWNH01001346.1:0-11636 GCA_018249895.1 Tiana niger
AATTACACAAACACCCAGACCGAGAACAGAAATCTAAATTCATCATTTAAACTTCTGCCCCGCCGGGAATCGAACCCTTCGAATGGTGGACTGGCATGGTAACCACTACACCACACGGGTCGTCAAATCGTTAAATCATGTTCGAATGTGTTAATATTTTTTTTAACATATTACGAATTACTTTTATACCACATACAAGATTATATTGTAAAGTTGCATTTTAATCAGTAGATAGGTACTTATATTGAATTGACAATAAGCTTGCAAGTAACACAACAGATACCTACCATTCCTCTCTCAGAGATACATAGTAAGTCTCGAGCTTACAGTATACATACTTGCTACTTGTAGTTTATAGGTTTTGAGTCAGAGAAACCTTGTCACTATTTACTCTTACTCTTTACTCTTTATACATACATAGGTATATACATGAGCATTTTATTCGCTTTGAGTCTCGTCTGCTTGGGTAGAATATAAAAATATCTTTTTTAAATAGAGATTTGAAATTTTGTACCAAGAGATAATTTGATTAATTAATTACGATGAACCTCTTTTTTGGTTTGGCCGTAGTGGGTTAAAAATGAACTGAGAGAAAACATAAAAAAATGTGTATATTTTTAAAACTGATATAATTTTAACGAAAATAGCACAATAAATTACTTATACTAAAACAAATTTTACGAAAATAGCTCAATAAATTACTTATACTAAAACCAAATATTATTCTTCAAATACTATGGAATACACTACTCGATTACATTTAGGTTTGCTTTGGGTGTAACACTTATTTTTATTTAAAAACTGTTTGTGAGATGTTTGAAACACACTGGATTTCCAAAATAGTCCCAACGAAGTACACTTTCTATATATTTCACTGAGCATAATTCTTAAAGGTAGTATTTCGTTCTCTACTGTCATCATAAAATGGGCAACTCTTGCATCCGGCAATATTCTTTTATAAGGCACTCTAGTTACATTTGTCCTTAGAACTTCACCTAATGTAGCAAGAGGTCTATATACAGATATTTTTTTTTCTTTATTAATATTAAAGTCCACATTACATTTCCTTTCGTTTTTAAAGCCTATTTTACACTTATTAATGGTTTTGTCATAAACTGTTCCATTGGCTGGAATATCGATCATATTAAGTGTACAAATAGAGGTAATAGTAAGTTTTCGTTTCTTATCTTGATCGCTCCTTATTTCAGTTACATCAGTAATGGTTTCCTTTGATACAACACTTTCAGTGCCAAAGGGCTTAATTACTTTATCACTATCATTTAGTACAAAATTGTCCTTTTCTGAAAATTAAAGACTTAAATAAAGTAGGTATAAAATAATCACAGAGTATATGAACAGAATTTCTTTCTTACCTGTTTCAACAGCTTTTGGAGCAAAGCTCTTTTCATGTAATTCTTGCATCTTTTGAATATTCTTTACATCATTTTCTTCAAAACAAAAATCTTGTATGTTTTTAGTGCTAAACGATTCATGAATTGAAATTTCCTGTCTGTTTCTAATATCTATTTGACATGAGTCAGGTACTTTCTTTGCAAAGTCAGTGGTAAATGTTCCTAGTATGAAATTGTCACTGAAAACGTTCGTTACGTCACCGCAAGCTAAGTTAGAGTTTGTAGTTAAGTGCCGAAAATCTATACAAGAATAATATGTTTTTTCTTGATTTTTATTTGCACCTTTTTTAAAAGTAATTTTGTAGGTGACTGGCACACTGTACTCTACCAGATTATTTTCTTCATTCCAGTTGATTTTATCTATATTCTCAATACACGACACGTCTGGCACAATTTCTAGTAAGCATTTTGTATTATTGTTTTCTAACTGTCTCACTAATGCCATAAATTTAATTTTGATAAATGTCGACTGCATTTTAGGTTTTATTACGCAACGCACTGAAAAAAAAAACAAAAAACGGTATAAATAATAAAAAAATAATATAAATGAGGACTACCTATAAGTAAGTGGGATCTGACGGTTTGGAAATTGTTTGCGTAGGTTTTTCCTTCAGACAGCAATATAAAAATAATTTAATCGTTTTTCGTGCTTTCAATACTCGTTGTGGTTTAAAATTAAACTTTACACAGCGGAGAACATAAGCGAAGCTCGCTTATGAATTCTTAGAATAATTAAATTTCAACGTCTTAATCGTCAAAAAAGTATATTAAAACTACTATACAGATCCTAATTGCCATAAAATACCATAATTGTTATTACTATTATCTCTGTTGTCGCTCGTTTATTTATTTAAGTTTAAAAGGAATTATGTGATAGAAATTGAAAAGTATAGTGTTCCTACAAATGCAGTTCTCTTACATTTGAAACCTAGATTCTGTTTATGCAGTCTCAGTAATTTTCACGCCCTTTAATTAGTTGGTGCTGCTAGGACATGAGTACGCTTCATATAGCTAAAGAAAACGCAGATTAAGACTTAAGACAATCCTAAAATTATTCAATTAAAGAATTTTAATACAAAGGACAATATTAAGAAGTTTCGGTAACAGGTTATAGTTAAAAGAATTTGTATGATTTTAGGCAAATTAAATATTCCCTGGTTGATCTTCATAATACTGGTTTAGAATGTAAATTCTACACTAGTGTTTATAATGGTGACACTAAAACTACTAAAATTTGCTCAATAATGAACAGTTATATAAAAAACGTACAAATTTTATATGTAATTCGAAAAATTATACCTGCGTCATAAGTTGCATGCAAGTGCTTTATTTTCCGTGGATTCTATTTAAATCATAATTATACTAGAAATTTTGGGCATCAAATGTTAACAGACTTTTAATTTCAAACAATAACAGACGTTTAATTTTGACGGACGCGTACATTTTTTTATCCAGTTACATAGATACTCTTCCGTCATATTCCTATTGCCAGCTTATTTTATATAATTTTAATAATACAAGGTACTCGGTAGATATTATTTTTGTTATTTTGTATAAGACGCGGCAAGAAATCAATTTTATATAAATCATTACATTTACTTTTTAATAGATTATTTATTTATTTACCTACAGCATCACACACAATTTTTTTCTGTCATAAGACAACTATAAAAATAGTAGATATTATACTATAAAAATAATTTTATAGTACAAAAATAAGACTACAAAAGTTATTGAATTATAAACTAGAGTAAAAAATATTTTGTAAAAATATACATATAAAATAAAATAGACTATCTAGAAAACTATCAATGCCGGAATAATTTTGGAGTCTAAAAACTAATTTTTATTTTTTAGTTACATTTCGGTTTTAATTTTTGGTAAAAAAAATATATAAAAATTTTAATTTCAGACCGCAAATAAATGCGTGACTTTGGAGAACTAAGATTGTCGCTGCGTATTTAGTGAACTTTCAGCGTTATAGAATTAGTCATACGAAAAATGTATTACGTATTTAGGTATTAGGATATCTCTCTTTCTCTCTCTTTTTGGTATTACGTTTAGGAGAAGGAATACAAATAAATAAAAAGTCTCATTGAAATTCACTTTTATTCCCACAACTCTTTTTTTCTAAAATTTAAATTACATTTACAACATTTCGCCGCAATTCCTCAATACTCTATACAAATTAAATTTTTATGACGATATGCTAAAAAAAGTTATTGCTCATAAAGTTGCGAATAATTAATGGAATTATATTATTAAATAAACGCTCATTGTGTTAAATTTATCTTTCCAGAAAAATTAAATCAGAAAACAATCACAGTTTAATTATACCTATACATATTCGACTAGGTACCTGTTATGCCAATTTTTACATAAATAATTGTAACCTTCGGACTAGGCCTATGCTGAAAGAAAGTTTTTTCATACAAACGTGGCTATCTCTACAAATAGGTACTTAATGGAAAAAACATAATGCAAGGTTGAAAATAAATTCTTTACAATTTTTACGACTAGCAGCGACTATGTAAATAAAATTCTATACAAAGCCTACAATTTAAAACCTAGCTACACTAAAAATTCGAAAATATTATTTTAGGAATGAATATTTTACACTTTACAATTCTATTTGGTCATTATTAAAATTACGACTACCCGACTAGACATTTGAGATCATATCGAAAGCCAATCGTTATATACACAAAAATTAATATTATCGTAGTATTACTGTTTAAGATATTCTTTGTATAAAAATGTAAAAAACTTTACTAAAACCCATTATTTACAACTGTAGTTAAATCCTGTTACAATATTAATAAATGAAGATCTCGTTACATAGAATAGTAAAGAATTAGTTAATTATAAATTGTACTGATGGTATTTCCTAAAAGATTCGTTGCTGAAGTATTATTTAAATAATTAATTGATATTTATTGTTATGTTTTTATTATTATATTATACAATATTTACTTAAATTAAACATTATGCTTACAAATGGCAGTTTTTATTTCATGATATTCAAACTAGCGATCATATTTCGAGATCCAGCTTAGAATAGAAGGCTATATTTTACGAATATTACGTTAATTTCTAAATTTTTAGAAGTTGCCACAAATTAGTTTTTAAGTTATTTCTTAGGAATAACAGTTTTATCGCCAAGGGTAGTATTTGTAATCCACAAGCTGACAAAAAAATTTAATAAACTAAATTATAGTTCAATGACGTTTCTAGGGAAAGATAAATATTTAAATATTCTACGTAAATAGTTACCTAAATTTATATTACTAAATTTTATGACTTAGGTTACGTTATCTACTTATTCATTGGTACCAAAGAAGCATAAACTTTACAGTTCTGCTACACAATCAAGAAGGTTTATCAAGAAGCCGCACTAGTGCGTATATTTACAATACACTAGTCCTGCAGAGACCTGTATCACAAAAGCGAGATCGCTGCAGCAAGATCGTAATTCATTATCAATGTGTCAATCCAGTATATTCCCAAATTTAGTTCCGAAAATTACGATAGACGACTCAATAATATCGATTAAGGGTTAATGACTATTTGCGTTTCCTGTGTAATTGATCTAAAAATTGGTTGGGAATTTTACCTTCTATGCATAATAAAGTCATAAAGCATGGAATTATCTTATGTACTAACTAAATGCATAGGATGAATGTCTTCTTTTTAAAAAGTAGGTACTTCATCTTGATAATTTAAATCTATCTCTAGCAGTTACCTAGTAAAATACTTTCTTACGATATATGTACAATGGCGTAAAACTACAATGTATTGCATACATGTCCCACCTATTTCGCATATGCGAACCTACTCATACGATCCTATGCCTACTCAAATTTGTAACTTCCATCGTGCTCTGAATTTCCCTTACACTATGCCATACGTAATCTATGTAATCACAGATCTCATATCTTGATTAACTTTTTTAAATTATACAAATAGGTAGATACATGAAAAAATGCCATAAGTCCGCTCGGCCCAAAAATTTTTTATAACCTAAATTCACGTAAATACGACGAAGGAGACGAGCAATACTCAACATATGTACATTATGCAATAATACAATTTTAGGGTAATATTTTTAAAAATATGATAATTGTATCAATACAAGATCTATAAATTACATTGAACTTTCAAAATTTTCTATACGATTACGTATGACCCTTCTTTACTATTTAAAAGCCAAAACACATCTTTGACATTGAGTATTGAGACCATATTTGGATTCATGATAATTATTACACATAATTGTAAACATAACCTTCATGACGTTTAACATTGTACGATGTATGTACATTCACGAACAAAATTCTGAGAGCATTAATATCTTTACGTAATATTCTGATTTATGGTCATTGTCGTAGATAATAGCTGTCAGTGGGTGACATTACTCTAAGGTTTCCCTCCAAGAATAAAATTAATTAATTGTCAGATTCTCATAAAGGTGAACATTATATAAAATTATCATTTAAAAAAAGAAAATAAAAATAAAACTCAATATCAAAGTTATATTTCAGCTGACCACACCACACACTTATAATAACTACAAATTTTAAAGTCACTAAATATAAACGCCAAGATATTTTATTTTTGTAGTAAGTCAAAGCCACTATATTCAATTATTCCATTTTTTGCATGTTGATTCTTATGTCATTTAGTGACTATTTTTAAATCTACTCATATATGTAATATAAAAAAATACTGCTCGTGATTTCGTTCCTTGTTGGTACAACTTGATAATTTATATTCTACGTTGCCTCAGGTCACATATGTATATACAACAATTATGTACATGTGCTGTACATAGCTGTACTACATTTTATCAAATTCCGTTTAGTTGTTTTTGCGTGATGTGTGCAATAATGACAATAGAAGTAGGTATTTTTGCGTAAGCAATATTTTTGCGTTCCGCCCGTCTTATTTAACTTCGGATTTTCTTTTCTTATTTATTTTTAACTTACAAAAATGACGCCACTGACAGTTTTATTACTATGTAGTATATTTCAAACATTTATTTGGATATTTATAATCCATGCACGTACGAGTAGTAGGTGAACACATTTTCAGATGCGTATACATTCGATTTACGTTAAAACGTGTTTCTTGTTTTAAATCTCTTGTCACATAATAAATTATTTTTCTAGAGCTGTCCATATTGCGGGAATAAATTTGTTTCTAATAAGCACATGCTCTACACACACATTTTTCAATCACACCTTTCTTGATTTTAATAGAATTGATTACATAATTTTATTAATGTTACAAGAATAAATTTAAACAAAAAGTCAATAAAATTGACTGTTTTAAATTTTTTTTGTATTAATCATTTACGACTATCTTGATAATGTGGGTAAAATTATCAGAGATAAAGTAGATCCAATGGCTAATCAATAAAATTATTTTTTTACTACCAACCGATGTTTTATTAGTGTAGTTGAGGAAATATTGTCAGCATCGGTAAACGTTATCGCTGATCTGCTGTATTGTAATAGGATTTTTTTTCCTTTAAATAAAAGTAGCAAACGAACATGCAGGCCACCTGCTGTTAAATGGTCAATGTAACCCATGGACATGCATATGCAATTTCAGACAGTACCTTAGTAATTGCTTCACGGTAGAAATGGGTGTGGCGGTGGTATATCCTACAACGACTTCAGGATATATATCTTTTCAATCGGTAGCACTGTCCTTCTGATCATAAGAAACATTTAAATGCAAACACTAAAAGAAATATAGTATGCTAAAATAACATAGACAGACATGTTTCACCTTACAATATACCGAAGTAGTAGATAATCATTATTAATTGAATGAGTAATTTTATTTAGAACCGGGCGTTATTAAAAGCGAGTTGGCGATGACTTACTTATGTAATAAGTTATATTATAATTAAATAGAGTATATTGATTATATGCAAACATAATATACCTATAGGTAAAAACTATAGGCGAATATACATATGTATGTATATATATTATGTCTTAGCTTTGCTAAAGTTGCATAATTTACATTACAGCATTATACCTTAAAATTAGTTTTATTTACACAATGACTAGATTCCACTCATCCTTTTTGGTTTCTTAAGACTAGATCGTTATTATTTAATATACAAATTAAGTTAGTCGAAACTTTAATTTCGAATTCTATTTATAAATTAACGTATACTTATACCTATATAAAATCCAGTTTTACAAAAACCACTCTAGTTTCATGTAGATGGAAAGTTGCTAATGTATACGAATAAGTTTAAGCAATAGTTTCAAGTTTAGAACAGTGTTCAAATTAGTGATTTTATTTGGTATATTAGGTACTTCAGAATTAGAAAAATAATAAAACTATAATAACGATAATGCTTTATCAAAATATCAAAAAAAAAATGATGATTGATGATTAAACAATTTGTGACGCGTTTTTAGACGAAAATGGCAAAAAGCCATAGCTGGGGAGTTAAAGAAAAAAATACGTATGTGTAATACTGAATTTTCTGGGTACTATTTAACTTTAGAGTTATTCTCATAATTTATGATTGTTATATTACTAATCACAAACAGGGACAAACGCTCAGCCCTGAATCGGTAGCGATTTTCATTAGGTACTTAAAACCCTACACGTTATCCTAAATCACATAAAAATCTTTCATGACAATTTAACATCACCGTAAGTACAAGCCTACATACTATCGTCACTTACATATGTATATCTCAGAACTTCAACATGATGGTATCCTCGTGCAAAATGGCCTTGCCGCAGGCGTCCGACTGAAACACGCCGTTGGCGGTGGCCCCTACTCAGGTACAGAGTCCCGGATTGTCAACCAACGAGCGTGCTAATACGTCAGCGGCTGCAATGTCACTGACTTTACCTTCAAAATGACCTCGAACGTGGAACATGAACTCCGCTTTGCTGACGAACTCTTGTCTGCACATAAGACACAGGTGATGCGCGTGCGTGTGCTGTCTCTCTTGCGTGTAGTGCGTGTGTCCGTGCGTGAAATAGGCTCCCCCTCCACCGCTGGCTTCGTTGACGACAGTGGCTGTCGACACGGACGCAGTAGCTATGCCGTGACCATTAATTATTTGCTGGTTTTGATTGTGATGGTGTAGTAACTGAAGTTTCTCCTGATTCGATAGATGGACCTTTTCCTGTTGCTGTAAATTATGTACCAAAACATATTTGATTTTACATGTGTAACATCACGATATAAGTAGTGCTTAGAAAGTGATTATGTCCTTAAAGTCCAATTACAACAAAGCAAGTAAGATATTCATAAGACTAGAAGCAAAATCAAAACAGTAAAACTTTTTAGTTACCTGATGTTGGGTTTGCTGCATCTTATCCTGCAACATCTTGGCCTCTGGTAAGTGAGATTTAGCGTGTGCGCTCCATTCGTCCCGCGTGGCGAACAGTCTTCCACACAGCTCACATGACCACGACACTACCATGCCTGCAGTCGCTGCCGCCACTGCCGTTGCAGCACTTGTGTGGACTAGGTTTGTGTTCTGAAATATTGATCATATCATCATATCTGTTTAACTACCCTTATTATTGCTTGATTTTCCTCAAAAATGTTTAATATTAGTTATTCGGAACAGAATTAGAGAGCAATTGTACAAAATATGACATCAAAATATGTGATTGCAAAAACAAAACACGAAAATATTAATTGTCTAACATCTAAAGTGAATGATGATGATGTAAAAAATTAATTAGGAGACTTTAATATGATAAAGCAATAGCTTCTGAATAGATCTGGCTTTTGGAGTAAAAGTTAAAATTCTTCAAATACCAGCCAACTATTTAAGAAATAAAACCTTAGAAACTAATACTTAAATACTATTAAAAAAATAACGCATAGCTGAAACAATGACTCAAACATTTTTTACAGAAATGATTCATGCGAAAACTTAAAGAACAAACCAAACTCTTCAATGGTTGATGCTAAATAACCATGCGTTAGATTTTCAGTTGAATTTACCGTAAAGTTGTGCCCAGGTACCTGGCAGACCTGAATCGCCTGCTGGTGGGAATGTTGTTGTTGTTGTTGTTGCTGCTGCTGCTGCTGATGTTGTTGTTGTTGTTGTTGCTGCTGCTGCTGCTGTTGCTGTTGTTGTTGTTGTTGTGCAGCAGCAGCTGCGATTTCAGCCTGGCTTGGCTTCGTATCCTCTTGTTTTGTAAGTTGAGGTTTCACATCGTCTAGTTTTAATGCTGGAGATAGCAAAGCTAAGACAATTTTATTGTGCTAGAATTTATTTAATACTTTTATTCTTTTTATTTAAAATAATATTTTTACTTATATAAATATATATATTTTTAATACCTATATTATAATGTAAAATAATTCAGTTTTTGTGTCTCTAAACATATACCTACTAGCGTATAATTCGAGTGCTTCTTTTCCTTGAAAATAATGTTAGAATAATTTGTTGCAACGAAAACGCACGCTATCCATAATAATTTGGCAGCCACTTTGTGTAATAGAAATATCTATTAAATATACTTACGAGGTATAGAAATAGTGCGTTTTCCCAAAGGAGCTATATTGGATGGTGTTATGTGTTTCAACTTATTCATATGAAGGACGAGTTTGTCTCGTCTGGCAAATGCTTTATTGCAGACTTCACAAACGTAAGGTTTCTCTCCTGTAAAAGAGAAAGGGAAATGTCTCAAAAAATTTGTCAAACAAAAAGAAAATATAGTAATATACAAATTATTCAGAAATTACCGGTGTGAATTCTCATATGTATTGTCAATTTATCCTTACGAGCCAAACCCTTGCCACAGACAGTGCATTCAAAAGCCTTGCTTCCTGAAACAATGACTAAAAATACAAATAAGATTAAAATTACGCATTTAAAAGTTTTTTCTTGAAACGTGCGCTATAAACCAGGAAACTTCTAACCTTCGTTAGTTGAACTGGACGGTTTTATAACTGGATGCTTACGAACGACAGTTCCTTGCAAAGCTTTAAGTCTTGTCCCTGGATGCATCGATCCACCTTCCGCATAAGGTTCAGTGAATGGTATTAAGTTCGGCCTTGGGATATTATTCGCTACTTCTGGTGACCTGGAAGTGACAAGGCATGAGGGGTATTGCGAAACATTTCAGCTAAAATTATTTGTATAATGAAAGAAATGAATTTACTAAATTAATTAATTGAATCAGCAAACCAATTAAGGAAAAGGTGGGAATAACGAGTGCAGACTTGGAATAGCAAGTTCTTACCAAGTGGTAGACTGGCAGGTTAGCGAATCATTGATGTGTAATTTCACTTAACACCAAAGTGGTCTGCAATCCCGTTTGCCAATTACATAATTTTTATAAAAAGAGAAAAAAAAGTCCCTTACATTTCCATCAATCCACTCTTCCACTCCAAGAGCTCAACACGGCTTAAAAAGAAAAAAATCCTGTACAGCCTGATCCTTAAAATAGTATAGATAGGTACCTGATTATGTTATAATATCCATTAGAACGTTTTAGATAGCTTACCAATTCCCAAGGCTTTGCAGCACCCGTACACCACCTTCAAATCCCATTCCGACATCGTCTGGGACAGTAAAGGTGGAGTCGGGTCCACCAGTACTAGAGCTCACTTGTGGAACTTTGATAGGAGAGTTAATTGTTGCGTAGTGATGCTGAGTGGAGCTAACTGTTGGTGGTGATGGATGGCCTTGATGGGCATTACTATTTTGGGCCTGCTGTAAGGAAATATTATACCGAAAACGATAAACGATAAAAATTATTTAATTTATGTATATATTTGGAAACGTTGGTAGTTTATATTCGAAATATATTGTATTATATAAAAATATATAAGCCATACTTACGGTAACTTGCATTTCCTGATGATGACGATTGCTGTTATTAGAAGAATTATTTTGTTGTTGCTGTTGTTGGTGTTGTTGGTGTTGTTGCTGCTGTTGCTGAGCTTGTTGTTGTTGCTGCTGTTGCTGTTGTTGTGCTTGTTGCTGCTGCTGCTGTTGAGCTTGTTGTTGGGCCTGCTGTTGAGCTTGCTGTTGGGCTTGTTGTTGAGCTTGTTGCTGTTGCTGCTGCTGCTGCTGTTGTTGTTGCTGCTGTTGCTGTTGCTGCTGCTGCTGTTGCTGCTGCTGCTGCTGTTGTTGTTGATGCTCACGTCGCGCAGCAGCAGCCGCCTGGGCCATATGTTGTTGTACTGCAACGTGAGCCTCCAAATACGCAGTCTTC
>DWNH01001347.1:0-11636 GCA_018249895.1 Tiana niger
TCTCGTTATTAAAGTACATCCCAATCAAAATTTTGAAAAAATACTTAATGTACAGAAAAAGTACCTCTAGATTCTTAGATAGATTTGAGAACGAAAATAAGATAAAGTAAGTTTTAAAAAGTCAATTGTAGATTGTAAAAAGGACAAAATAAACTATTCGACTGTGGGATTAATTTTTTGATAAAAAGTTTTAACAAAATGATCATTTGATTGTCCAGCGCCGGAACCGCCCACTAACTTGACGGTGACGCTGGGCCGCAACAAGCAGGCTACCATCTCGTGGTCGCCGCCCGCCCACGGGGACTACACGGGATTTCGGTTTAAGGTACGTGTAAGATACCAATCAAGGTCACTTTCACTGCAATCATTTTACAGTTCGATGTGTTGCCTGCACTACATCATTTATCTATTCTGATGTACTTTGGATAGCAGTTGCATTCCTGCCTGCGGACTGTAGTGGGCTTCGCTGGACGACACTCCGTTTAGAAACTAGATATATTTTATATTTATTTGGTACTGTACGGCAAGAGGCCTGCAGCACGATGTAGAACATGCACCAGTGATTAAATGTCAAAACTTATGATGCGAAGTGCAGAATTCAAATGGTTAATAATTAGGCCGGCGGCCACGTCTGTGTCGGTGTCTGTCTCTGCAGCCTGGAGCAGCTCGTACTGACACGTGTAGCCGCTGAGGCCCGAGACGGCTGCCACCTGCCGGAAGCACTTGAAAGCTTTACGCCCTGGTATTGATTAATTATACCGTGGTCATGATGCGATCGCTTTTTAATTAAACCTCGATATGTTTATTAACGAGAGCGAGACATCATTCCGCCTGTCATTGAGAAGGCCTTGGATTCGAATCCTAAGGACACATAATATCAGTTCTTAGCATGTCTAGACTTTTGAAATGTTGTTTTTATTGTATTTATTTATTTAATAAATTACACCAATAAGATAACCGCCAAAAACGCTAACATAAAATACATACATTATAACATTATAAACAGCTTTCCAATAAAACGTTAGGGCCTCAAAATAAATTTAAAAAACGAAACCTAATATTCAGCGTCTAACATTTTAAAAAGTACTTAGTCCAAATAAAATTTTCAAATGTTTTCTGATAAAATCCAAAATTGAAAATTAAAAATTCATATAATATACTAAACCTAAACATACAAAAGCAACTAGTTATAAAGCGTAATTTTGTTTGCCAATCATAATTTTCGAAATTTCAGCAAATAAGTGACATTTGATAGGTCCACATTTAGCTGAGTCTCGTAACATGAAGCATTTGAGCGGGCAGTTGTGCCTGCTCTGCCAGATGCAGGCTGCATGAGCAGTAACGCGTAACGCGTGTGGCGCAGGTGGTCCCGCTGACGGAGCGCGCGGAGGGCGGCGGCGCGCGCAACCTGTCGGTGGAGGGCGCCAGCAACTGGACGTACACGCTCAAGGACCTGTCTCCCGGCGCCACCTACCAGCTGCACGCCTTCACGCTGCTGCAGGACAAGGAGAGCGCCGCCTACGCCTCCTTCAATTTCACAACCAGTACGTACCACTGTCGCTATCCCACCATACAAAATACATTTGAACTGACTATCAGATATCCCCTCCCACACAGGCCTGCCTGACAAGCGTCTATGCCAAGTATGTATTTTTAAACATAACTTCACCTACCTACTACCTACTACCTTAGTAAAGAGCATTGTCGGTATAGTTAAGATGGCACGTAATTAAAATGAATATATGAGAAACGATAATGAAACAGTATTTTTGTATAATATCATAATGAAGCACCTGAACGTTGTACACCAAGGTCGCACGACGTGTACCAAGCGGCTATGGTCGAGCATGACGAATGCACTTGTGTGCAAGCTTGACAGCACTGTGAATGCTCGGCGCGGAACTAGCTCGCGCTAGCGATGCTCCTTCAATCAACGAACTAGTTAAATCAACCGTCGATTCACTTTCAACGAATTAACGTTAACCGAATATAAATTAACTAGTTACATTCGTCAACGACGTCAACTTACGTATTTATCTCATATGACATTCATTGACTAGCTGAGGAACGGAAATTAACGTTAACGTTTCATCAACGAAAACCTTCAACGACGTATTAGGCATTAACATTAAGGTTTAGTTGATGGAAAACCTTCAACGATTTATTAGGCATATCAACGTCCGTGAATGAGGTGGTGAGAAAAAAAAAAAAAAAGGGTCATACGAAAGCCATAAGCCATATAAGACATAATGTTCGGAAGTCTACTCGTTGACAACATTAACTAATTATTCAACTAGTTGAGAATGAAAATTAACGTTAACGTTTCGTTGACGGAAAAACCTTCAACGAAACTTTAACGTTAATTTTCATTCTCAACTAGTTGAATAATTAGTTAATGTTGTGTGAAAATTAACGTTAACGTTTCGTTGACGGAAAAACCTTCAACGAAACGTTAACGTTAATTTTCATTCTCAACTAGTTGAATAATTAGTTAATGTTGTGCTGCTGAAAACCAGTAGGGATGGCCTACTGGTTTTCAGTACGACCTGCGATGTCGCGCAGTTTGGACTAGTAATGTCGATTCAACGAATCATAAAAAAAGAAAAAAATTATGTACAATATCTTGTTTTGATCAAGATATTTAATACTATACTATATGCTGCGTTGCCATAGTAACCAGACGACTGATAAACATACATTTTTTTTTGAAGTTATAGGTACTTCTTTTGGCGCGTTATGGAAAAATGGTGAGAGTAAATTTTTAAGATGCGCGCGCACACCGTCACGAAAAACCGACACCCTGAAGTAGGCTATAGTCAACATTTTAGTTATTTAACTAGATAATGCGTTATAATAAAACTTTCAATGTATTAGATACCTTTTTTCTAATGTTAGTGTCGTTTTTTCTATAAACGTAGAATAAGGCGAAAGCTAACATTTTTAAAAAGATTCTTGTTACGCCAAAGAAGTATAATTTCTATGGTGTGTACATAAGTACACACATACTTTTTTTCTAGACCTACTGACACGATGGACGTCATCCTGTCGATAATTCTGTTTTGCTTGTCTAACATCATGAAAAGATGTTGCTAACGTGTAATCATCATCATCATCATCATCAACCCATCATAGTCCCACTGCTGGGCACGGGTCTCCTCTCGTCTCCGTCGCCTCTCTTCAGGCTGGGATTGGCCGTGAGAAAATGTTACTGATAATGATATTATAATTTAATCTAGGATTTTACTTTTTACACTTAACTTCCTAATAATAATTTGCAATAGAAATTAAATTAAAAATCCGACGTAAATTCTTTGAAGAATGATAACAGATACTGCACAACCTACAAAACAACAAAAGATTAAAGTTCAGGGGAAAATCTCGTAAAGGCATTTTGCGGTTGTGGTAAGTTTTGCGGTTCAGAAAAGAATATTAAAATTTCGCAGCGGATTGTTACTGCTGTAGCTTTTAAATGCCACGTAGTACTTTTGTTTTTTGTTGAGAGTTGTATTTTGAGAGTTTCTGTTGAGAGCAGTGATAGCCTAATGGGTGAATTTCGGCCATCCCTGTGGGTTTGACGAACCCAGCATGCATTTTTAAATTATTAATGCTAGTGGCGTACTTTGGTGAAGACAACATCAAAGCTTGATTGACTTCATTTACCTACATAATAACTATTGATTATTATAATTAGACACATTAAGAGACATTGTTATTAAAATTAGAAATAAATAATGTCAATTTGTTTAAAAAAAAACTGATCTAGTAATAAATAATTAAAAACTTAATAATAGCATTAATAATAAAAAGCATTTAATTATTTTATTTTATTAATAATAAAAAGATTTTAATGGCGGTCTCTACATTTACCTACATACATACATAGTTATCTACTTTCACTAACCAATAACAAAAAATGTACAATGAATTGCGTAGTAGGTGTTAAGTTAATTCATACCTACTTAGGTAATCCTTTGGGCTTATTCAAACCTATTGTCGATGACAAAATAAATGCACGCGCCGCCTATGCACGACCTACGCCAAGATAATGTGATTTTTATGCAAACTCTTCGAATAAGCAATGCCGTTCCCAGCAAGAGATGTCTTTAATATTGTATTCTGATAAATAGATAGACGTCAGATAGTACCGGTTAGGCTTGCAATGTTGAATTAAGCGCAGGGTGAACAAGTTGGGAAGCAAAGTAAAATTGATATAACAAATAGATAACTTGATATCAAATCTGCATGGGCCAGCATACTTTATTATTATTAATGGATGTACTTTATCAGATTGCTCTCAATCTAGAAAATCAGGTTGCGGGAGTTCACTAAATACGAGCCAACCATTTTAGTCTTCACAAGTAGTAACGCATTTACATATTTGCGATCTCAGCCAGGTACGAGTAGGTACTGCTTAAAGTTGCAAGTGGATGTTCATGAGTTGCAGTGACAACTTAACACCAGGTAGGCAGCATGCTCGTTTGCTACTTTTATTCAAGAATAAAAATTAATCTCTAACATCCAAGATATAAGTATTTTGATTAAAAAAGTTGTTTTACTTTTTTTTAATTTGCATTTTGTTGTTCTGTCCTACCATAATATAAAAAGAAGGTACATTCTTTTGTATATTAAAGAAAAAGCAAAGTATTTTATATGGTCACAGCACTCCATAAGTTCCCAATTTCAAGCACCACTTAAATCGAACGTGACTGAGGGGATAAACATGCAAATATTTCCTCTTTATGATATTAGTGTAGATATACATATATAGTATAGACAGTTTCAAGAATTTAAATGACAGCCTAAAATATATTCACACAATGATGTGACTGAATACGTAGACATATGCAAGGTGTATGTAATTAATAAGTTGTATGAATTTATTAACTTTTGACTTGTCCCACACTGCTACAACTAGGTAAGGTCAAAGTGGCATCGTTTGCGCTTTGCACGGTTCTTATGTCATTGCGACATGAACGCTCGCGCGACTCGCCGTGATGTGACAAAATAAATTAAAATGTTTGGGGACTTCTGGGAATCTTCAGTATTACGTCAGAATTTATTCGAGGTTGGAAATGATCACGATGTTTGCTAACAGCAATAAAATTTACTACACTGTCATATAAATAACAATATGCAATAACGAAAATTGGCCAAATATATGTGTTATTCTTAATTTAGTAAACTAGCAGCCAAAAGCATTTCCACAAGCATAGCACTCTATTTATATTTATTGATCTCTAAAGCTCCCTCAACAGCTACGAGTTGAGAAAATGATCCTTGTTTTCCTGGCTGTGTACAAATGCACTTTTGTGATCCAGGCCCAATTTTTTTCTCTTGATATTCTTGTATCTTAGCCATTATTAAGGTGTTTTCGTGTTCTAGTAACATTTTTTCACGTTGCAACGCCCTTTTGGATAATTCCGCTTTAGCTACCCGCTGCCAAAGTCTTGTCAAACCGCAAGTGGTGGAAATGGCATTTACTACTAGTGACTCGTCCGAGACCTGACTTCGTATCCCAGCCTTCGCCTGAGTCGGTGACTGAGGCATAGCTGACCCGAATGGCAATACTTTTTCGCGTTGTGTCTCAAATTTTCTACATAACGCGGCCATACGAAGAATTTTCTCTCCTTTCTTGTGTGCTCCCTGCAGCCATTCTATGCTACTGTCGGATGATCTTACTAATCTAGCCATTTGTTTTGAATCAATATTGCATCCATTGATCATTCTTTTCTTAAGACGTAGGCACGCATTTCTATGGCGATCACGACGATCTCTAAATACTGCCTGCTTAGTCCCAGATTCATATGCCGCTAATTCTGCTCGAAGGCGTCTAAGCAGTCCGTCACTATTAGCAATTTTCTTACCTTGTGAAGCTATTATATCAGCCATCAAATTTTCTTTGTGACGTAATTTACGTACTTCCTTTTGATTATCGGCAGTGTTCGTGACGTAAGCTTTTAAGACAGCTTTATAATCGTCCCACATAACACTATATACATTTTCAAGATATGATCGTAAATTGTCACGTTCATTCGCATATTTACTTCGCTCTTCGTCTTCTTTAACTAAGTTTTCACCCCTTGTAGTCCAAGCGAGATCATCAGCAGTTTTGTAGCCATGATAGAGCAAAAGCTGAAGATGTGTTTCAGCTGCATCATGGTCAGTGGCTATACGTAATGCAGCATCTTCACCTGCTTTAAGCAGTTCCGCTGTTCTACGATCGTTATCTTTTGACAACTCTTCTAAATCTGATAGAAATTTTGTTATCATTGTATCTATTGTATCGCAAAAACTGGCAACTGTGCGCTGAAATTGGTCATCTGCTATGTCCATTAGTTTCATAGTGTAATTTATAAGATGATCCTTTTTGTCATATGCTCTTTCGAATGTATTCCACATTACCTCAATGTCCTTTTTGAATACTGGTTCTTTGATTTTCAGCATCATTTCTCGCCAACTTTGGTCTAGTTCTCCACGCTTCCGGGCTTGTGCAGCCATTTCTCTATGCAACTCAGCTCTTTTAACCTTCTTACGTGCTTCCGCTTCTGCTCTGAGCTTTTCGAGCTTTTTTGCCTCTTTTTTCGCCTTTTTCTCTTCTTTACTGAGGGCCATGCTGGTTTAAATAATAATAAATTGTAATTTGTAAATACCTTAAAAATGACAATGATCTCTGACACTCGGTTTAATGTCAATTGTAATGTAATAATATATAATGTCAAGGAGTATATAATACTACGGTTAAAACAATAGCTAAAAAAATATGGCCAGAATCGTTCTTCCTACCACCTTTGCCTTATACTGGAGTTATTTATCAGAAAGTGTAATCTGTATACAATTATGTTCGGGATGTTCGCTCTGATCCATAGGTTAGAGCCGGCTTTGTATCTGTATTTTAAGAAAAAGAGTAACAAATAATAAAACTTCTTGACATATTTACATTTACTATGTTTACATGGTTCATTATATTATGGTTCGGTAAGTCTTGGCAAACGTGTAGTTTTAGTGTATACCTATTAATACTATGTTCAATTAAGCTATAAAATGTTTAAACATTTTAAATTTACAACCACAAATACAACTTAGTAAGCATTCGTGATAGTAATTTTAAAGTTTCAATATTTTTATTTTTAGTTATCAAAGTTGAGGTATAGATATGTAGTATCAAGACTAGTGATGCTATATACCTACAAAAAGTCTTGAAATAATGTTTCCAGGCACGATACCAAGCCCTAGTCGGAGGAACAGAACCCCTCCAAAGCTTTCTCCACAAGCGATTAGCAGAGAATTTGAACAGCGAAGCTGCACTAGGAACTGTCACTGACGTTGCTCAATGTGTGCAATGGTTGAACTCAACTTTCTTGAGCGTACGAGCTGCGAAGGATCCTAAAAGATATCTTGGCTTATCCCAAGCAGCTCCCGCTAATCAAATATTGAAGAAAATTGAAGGTACGTTTAATTTTATTGCAATTTATTTTAAACTAACGCAAAATAAAACCTAATAATATGATGTTGTTCAATTCACTTTATTGTACTTAACCTCACAAAGGTTGGATGTAATGTTAAAAATTAAGCTCGAATTTCAATTTCATTTGCTCTTGTACGTTGCATTTTTTAAAAAAGACGTTATAAAAGATTGATGTTGTGAAATATTGAAGCGCGTACAGATTTGTTTTAACATTTTACAACCATTAGTGATCACTTACTATTCCGTCTTTATTACAAAAAAATCTTCTAAATTCACGAATACAAATCGATAAAATTATATTGTTTTAGCACTTCGCTGTCCTTTATTCTCAGAACCTATTGCATACATTACATCAATTCATGTTAGTCAGTTTTTATTGCAAAGGTCGGACATAGGCTCGCAGTCAATTATAGACCCATCTTCATTCTTATCAAGACAATCGTGATCTTTGTTTACCTTAACCAAATGATTGATGAAACCTGTGTTTTCACTGCGACAAGATAATCGCGTTATTAACTGAAGATTATCTTCTGTAATGGCTTAGGGTTATATCTGCTCAGTGGTAATACACAATTAATATTGTTAATTGTTTCATCTCATGTTCTTTTCTGCTTTGATCTGATAGATAAGAAATGGGTATTGAAATTCTATTATCAATTGCATGATTCATCGCTATTGACAATAAATATAATCATTGTGTCGAAATAAATTGAGTTATCTGACTATATATGTACTCTATACACATACAAACAGACAGAATGAGAGGCCGTGATATGTGATTCATAACTAAAAAGAGAATTCTCATTTTAGGTGCTATTATACATTAACATTCTTTGACATATGTGACAAAGCGCATCAACATTAGTTGTGTATTGTAGGTGTACTTACTGTTACTGTAGATATCCTTGATTCAGCATGCGCGTACAGCACTTACACGCTCCAGACAAGGACAGAGGGACTATTTACGGCAGTGTACTCGTTTTATCAACTTATCGCATTCATTGACACGATAGGTCTATTACTAGCGATCTGAGATGGTCTTATATGTATTTATATTAGATCTTATATGACTCTGTTATATATCTAAAAAGTTAAAGTTGAGTAAGACTCACAAATCAAATGTTTTTCTTAAGATTTCATTACAAATTAAAATTTTAAACTTACTAAACGAGAAATGCATTCTTAATGAAATGTTTTATGTTAGTTATTGCAAATGTTTTATATTAGGTATTCTTAACTTATAAAAAGATAAGAGAAAACGAATATAAAATACCTAAGTATAATTTAATTCATACTGAACTCTGTACCTGTTTATGTCAGTAGTAGAAAAGTACTAGTAAAGAATTTAAAGTAGGTAGGTACTTAGTAAAAGCGCTAAAGGATTAATCATCACAAGTGGCCGTTTTCGATCTATTTAACAATTGTGTCGCACATAGTCACATACCTTGTGGTTCCTGATCGGCTTGGTTGCCTAAGTGTCATGTTCGCAATTTAAGTGCTTAATAACCTCGCTAAACGGTAATCGGTATTTATCAAGTTTAGAATGCATTTTGTCGTTTTATGAATAACGTGTCTGGATGACAGTGTGTATTTTTTTGTGTGTATATTATAATATATGTAATAAAATAATTGAATAAAAAATTAAATTATTTAAAAAAAGTATTTTTTTCGTTTGATATTAAATTTAATAATAAGAATATGAAATTATCGGTCTGGAGACATCTGGACTCGAACCGGGGTCGTATGGTTTAGGGACCACCCTACTCGTAATTCGCACCTGAGCCATTATAATTACAAAATTTATCTTCGTAGTCTAAGCAGTTTTTCATTCTGAAAACACGGATCGACGTTTTCTAAAAATTAAACCTAGCTAGATCAATTTTATTTACTTTATCGCCCTCGAAACTGTAAATAGTTATCGCTTTACCGTTTTCAACATCACACAATAACCGTAATATGAAATATTAAAATTCTACTTTAGTTCGCAAATATTTACATAATTCGCGTAAAACGTCCATAAAAATTCTAACTGCAACCTCTTGGAGCTATCTAAATCTATCACGAAGTAAGTCCCGTTTCTCTATCGAGTCTATCTGGACGTTTCTGGACCACATTTTTGAGATTAACTCGACTTGTGGTTAAAAACGTTTACTTTTTAGGATACCGTATCCGTAAGGTGAAAACAGTACCCTGTTATTATACTTATATATTACACACCCAGAAACAGAACAATTATTCCCCATCCAAATCAAATGTTTGCGCGATAATCACGAATATTTGTTCTGTGTCTGGGTGTATTGTTATCTATATAAGTATGTATTTACAAAAAAAGAAATAGTTATGTACGTTTATCAGTTGTTTGATTACCATAACACAGGCATTGCCTAATTTGGGATCAGATGATTGTGTGTGAGTTGTGAAAAAGATATTTATATTTAGATATGTTTATTTATTTAAAAATATCTACCTATGTATGTTTATCAGTCGTCTGGTTACCATAGCACCAGGCTCTGCCTAGTTATTTACTTACTTTTATTTATCATTGTTCAGTTGTGTTGACAATTACGATAGACCTCGCCGTAGGTAGTTCCGGATCGTGATGGATGCGGCTGAAGACGACCGCCGATACTAAAGATGGGTCACACACGCGATCCGTAGCTTATGGCGCGAGTTATAAGTGAATGATGAGTTTGTTACGATTGTTCTGAAACATTATACAGAATATAATAATAGTTATATTTTATGGTTATATTTAGTCTGTCAGTCTTACATATTTACAGACTTACAAAATATGTTAGTAAATTAAAAGGAAAGAAGGGAACTAAAATGATGGTTGCGTTGTGTTAAGTGGTATCTGCAACCCATAGATAGATTCACGAATACAGATTAGTATAATCGATGCTGTATCTTTAAATTCAATAAGCATGTTTTTTTTATTTTATGACACACACGGTTCATATAAAGATATATATAATTATATATGTTTTCTATATTATTGTAAATCATGTAAAATATTTATTGTAACTTTTAAAACTGTAATTTGAACAGAACATGCATCTTCAATATGTCTTGAGGAGGTCGTAAAGTACGACACAATTTTCTAACTATAGTAGCAGTTTAGAAACAATATAACAATTGTCCTTATTTTATGTTCAATAAAAATCTAAATATATAATAATATAACAATACTACATTTGAATCTGTCGGAAACCGGCCCTTCACAAATTCTTAAAACGCTAAATTGTCAACAACTTACGCCGTTGTTATAGTTAAGAATCTGCCTATTGCATGCCCTTTATCCATAAATGCATTGAAAATGTCATTGGATGCACTTAATGAGTTCATGTTTATGCTCATCGCAAATATCACGTCATATGTGTACAGTAAGTCATCTTGAAAGTACTTGCTGTATTATAAGGCACAGTTCGTGTGACATGGTTCAGTAGATGTTGAATTAATTATTATCTATTTGTCATTAAATGATTCGTGAGCGACTATTCATGATGACTTAAATATCAGCTTACCCACGTGTATTTTTTGGGTTTGCCCGACTAGTTTTAAACCTGACCGAGGTACATAATCATGAGCTCCCGTCGGTCGCAGCGAGGTCGCGGCGGAGACTGATTTATCTATTTGTTCGATTGCAGTTCGCATTTTGCCTTTGTTTAAAGTATGCAGTACTAGACGAACACGAAAAATTATGCTTTAAACTGAATTTGATAATACTTTGAATTTTTCTTTATTGTACATCTGGAGAAAATATGTCCTGAAATAAATTGTTATTATAACGTCTTTGTTGAACTTTGTACCTATCATTATCTTTGACTATCTGTATTTATTTGCCTTTGTCTATCTATTACAATTTAAATAGATTCAGCTTCAGGCCGCAAGAAAGCTTGACGACCCGACTGGTGTAGTGGTTAACATGCCGGTCCTCTATTCGAAGGGTCCTGAGTTCGATTCTCCGCGGGGCAGAAGTTTAAATGATGAATTTAGATTTCTGTTCTCGGCGCCAGCTAGGGGAGGCCTATGTCCAGCAGTGGACAACTAAAGGCTGTCTTTGTGTGTGTCCATGATACCCACAACACAGGATTTTTTTTTTTATGTAAAAGGACTGGCAAACAGGCATACGGGCCACCTAATGGTAAGTGGTCACCGTCGCCTATGAACA
>DWNH01001348.1:0-11628 GCA_018249895.1 Tiana niger
GGATCATTTCGTTTTTACTTTTTGTTGGCGGAGACGAAAAATTGTTAAAGGACAGAAAGACAAAGACAAAATTATTTATTTGCACAAATATGGGTACAAAGGTGGTATAAAAACATTTAGGTAAACATCGTCTCACATATCAAATATATCAAGTGTTCCATTTTAATCAAACGAATTCGTGTCATATGATTTGGGTTACTTCTCAAAAAGCATATATATAGTATAAGTATACTATATAAATGCTTTCCATAAGTATGGACAGAAAATAAATAACCCATAGAGAAAGAGAATAGACTGATAGAAGTGTGAGACAGATAAAGCAATCGCTACAAACCTGCAGAATAGGTATATTGGTCGCACAATCCCTTTGTCTTTTTCTACAGAATGGTAATTTGTTTGAGGATATTTCTGTCCATTCTCTATGTCTATGAAAGACCAGACACATCTGACGCCATTATTTACTGTCTTCAGGAACACCAGGTGTGGACTAGCCAGCAGTTCTGGGAGGCAGCCTTTTACCAGGACGTGCAGCGCGACATCAAGGCTCTGTACCTGCCCAGCCCCACGCACCATCAGCGCTCTTCCAGCCCAAGGTATATTTTATGATTCATATAGATAGGTATATGGATCAATTTAGTCAACATCGTTCGAAGTGCCGGTAGGAGAAGAGATTCTGGAATTGTGACCACGTACCGGTCAACGAAGTCTCAATCATTCACCAGAGTCAACTGAATAGAGTTGACTTGAAGTAGCTAGCTTTACCTACTTTCAGATATAAAATCTACTGCATCCTTTTGGTAGCTAGGTATCTCAAATTGTATTTACTGAAAAAAATGTACGAGCCAGTTTACGAGTATAATTATTATGTTATCTGTGGTTAAAGAAAGCATACACATGTATTTTACTGTTTTATACATATATGTTTTACTTATTTATTGTATTGTGTTGTGTAACAGAGAGGACGAGGAATACATATCGTTGCTAAAGGCGCAGGAGCCGAGCGCTCTGGAGATAGCCGCCGAACAAATGAGGCTTTGGCCTAGTCTACCACAAGGTAAGAATAACATTGACTATCATAGTGGTGGTAGGCTTCTATAAAACATTTTTTCCACAATATTTGTTACATGTAGTGCTTTATGTTTAGAACAGTACAAAAGTAACAGGGGAATATGTGCAACAGAGAAGCAGCGCGAGCTGATAGCGAGCGAGGAGTCGACGCTGTACAGTCAAGCGGTGCACTACGCCAACCGCATGGTGTACCTGCTGCTGCCGCTGGAGGGCGCGGGCCGCCGCGCAGACGCGCGCGCCGACGACCTGGACCGCGCCAGCAACAGCATCACCAACAGGTAACGTTTGCACATTTATCTACTATGTACTATGTGACGTCACTCCGCCTGTATTGACCAACTGCTTCATTTTTAGTGTTCCATACCCAAAGGGTAAATCGTGACTCTATTACTAAGACTCCACTGTCCGTCCGTTTGTCTGTCTGTCCGATCGTCTGTCTACCAGGCTGTATCTCATATTCCGTGATAGACAGTTGAAATTTTCATAGATGATTTATTTCTGTTGCCACTATAACAACCAGTACTTAAAAACAGAATAAAATAAATATTTAAGGGGACTCCCATACATCAAACGAGATTTTTGCTCGTTTTCGCTCGATATTGATAACAGCAACTGATAAATGCTTGAAATATTCACAAAATATTTAGTTATATGTTCACTTTAAAAATAAATATTTAAATAAAAATAAAACAAATATTTAAGTAGGGCTCCAATACAACAGACATGATTTTTTTTTCCGTTTTTATAGATAAGGTGTCGGAACCCTTCGTGCGTGAGTCCGACTCGCTCTCGTATTTAGTGAAAACCAGTAAAACCACACCTTCCTTCCGAAACACAATAAATTGTTACGGTAGAATATGGTTTAGCGGTGGTATAGCACCTTTATAGACTAATTACGTATTTAATTGCTTAATTAAGTTTGTAAGTATGTAATAACTTCACTTCTCGAACAACAGCGTAGCGGAATCGGATAGTGCCGACGCAGAGTCCGGTTTCGAGGAGGCGGATCCTGGAGAGGCGGGCAATAACGTCATCAAAATGGTCTCTCGGTTCGTAGATAAGGTATGTACGTAAGGCCTTTTAAGAAAAATTTAAACTTTGAGTACCCATTGTTTTTAAATAAATAAAACATGTTATATTTGTACTCAGGTTTGTACAGAGGGCGGCGTGACGGCCGACCACGTCAGATGTTTGCATCAAATGATCCCTGGAGTTGTACATATGCATTTAGAAACACTGGACGCGGTAGCGAGGGAGAGCAGGCGCCTCCCGCCGGTGCAGAAGGTAAATCTAATTTAAACAGAATACAATATACATACATTATCTTAATTTATTTCTGCATAATTTACTATTGTTTCTTTTGGATTTGAAAGTATGATAATTTGCAAGGTGTTTTTTCACCATGGATGCAGTATTATAGATGTCTGATAGAAAGTTTCCTGTCAGCCCCGCATAGTGTCACCGGCGCTAGTGTGCGGCGAGTCGCTGGCGGCGCCGGCGCTGCGCGCGCTGCTGATCGCGGACGGGCGCGCGGCGCCGCTGCTGCCCGCCGAGGGCGCGCTCTTCCTCACCAACTACCGCGTCATATTCAAGGGCACGCCTTTAGATCCTTTCGGTCAGTTTCGCTTGTAACACTTTTTTATTCTATTATTGTTACTGGATCATTTTACTGTGCGGTGGAGTAACGCGAATTGAGAAAATGCAGGGTTAGTCACTCGTGTTTGTTTTCAAGGAAGACATTAAGCTTCCGACAAGGTTTACTGTTAGTAACGATAGCAATCGTTACTGAGGTATTCATATTTTCTCCGAATCTCTAAAGTCCTGAAGTTTATGAAATATTTGGCATTAACTGTCAATAACATTTGAGTATATATGTATGTATTAGTTACAATGAATCCCGAAATGCATACTGGTAATTTTGCAATTCACTATTATTAATATCAGTAATATACATATATTCTAGCACGACTGAGACAAAACCCTTATTGCCACATCCATTTCTGAATCGAAGTAATAATATTAAAATTTTACACTTGTCTCTTGTGAGATGTATACTTTTATTTCGCTACAAAAATGACTACAAATTAAAAATAGTATCTCTCCGATTATTTTAGTCTTTAGTCGTAACCCATCTGTGTATCTTTGAACTGCATTTTCGTGTGTTACTTTCTATGTTAATGTTTGACGAGTTAGTGAGTGTGACGTGATGTAATCACAGCGTGCGAGCAGAGTGTGGTGCGCGCGTTCCCGCTGTGCGCGCTGACGCGCGAGAAGGCGGTGCGTACGCCGCACGCCGCGCACGCACATGTGGACCACGCGCTCGCCGAGGGGCTGCAGCTGCGCGCTGCCACCTTCCAGCTCATCAAGGTACCTCCTCGCTCTTCATAACCATATCCTCATACTCTTCGTTTTTCGATCTTAACCCTACATTGAGTATCCTCAAATTTGGCGAGTCAGACCGACTTTTGGTGTGGCGACATTGCTTCCCTAAATCAGAGTTCACCGACGAACGCAAGCGTAACATAAAACCACAATATCGTTTTGTTCACCAGGTGGCGCTAGACGAAGAGGTTGCGGGTGAACAAGCGGAGGCGTTTCGGAAAGCCCTCGCGCGGCTGAGGCATCCTCCCCACGCCCTTCTGCACTTCGCCCTAGCGCCGCGACATGCTCCGCCCCCGGCGTTACATGCGCCCAAGCATCATACGCTCAAGTAAGAAATAGACGTGTAAAAGTTTAATAAAGAGAACTATTATTGTCGCATATTTCAAGTGCATACATTGAATTATTTTTGGATTCCTGATCTCGTACCAATAATATTAATTTTGGAAGTTTTTACATGCGAGTAAATAATTTGGCTGAATAAGATGCATTCACTGTGAAATGTCGCAACTAAACGTGGATGCATTAACAGACTCGAAAATCAACTGTAATGGAACTGCGAATTCCTGTACGTCTCAGTGTAAGCTGCATATTTGATGCATTACCGAAGACCCTTGCGTGCCTGACGTGATTGCTTTGGAGATCAGTTACTATATTCACAAGTTTGTTTTTCAATTTCTTTATCAATGATACCCTTTCACTTTTTTTTAAATTTCTACAGAGGTTTCGCGAAGAAAACCTTGCTGAAGACGGCCCGAAGAGCCGGTCTGAAGCCAAAGCCGTCCAAGAGACAGAAGTACGTGCTGCCGTCAGCGGACGCCCGGTCGCTGACCTCACCGCCGCTCATGTCTTCCCTCTCAGCTGATACGTTGTCGCGTGAGTATTTTATTATTTTCCTGTTAGTTATTATCTTTATATACGAGTAAATCATAATGCTTTTATGGTAACAAAAAGATTTTATAAAATGAAAAAAATATCAATATTTCTTTGAAGAGTTAAAGGCAATGTTAGTTTTATAGCATGTGTTTTGTTTGTTATAAACCTTGATTCTAATTTTAAATAAAACAATGTGTTTTGTGAATAATATCAATGAATAGTTTATATATGTTGTTGAGATCGTAAAAAATAGGTAGGTACACTTGTCTGTTGTTTGTTTATGTGGGCACTAGTGAGATTTTATGAAAGGTAATTTTTTGATTATTAAAGATGTGTTTGTCGTCAGTGGAGGAGCTGGAGCTGGGCGTGGCGTGCGCTGAGAGCGCGGAGGCGCCCGCGGCGCGCACGCTGGAGCGCGTGCGCGAGCGCGTGTATGCGCGGGACTGGGCGCGCGCCGGACTCGCCGCGCCGCCCTTCCGCCTCGCGCATGCAAACGCTGTCTACACGCTCTGTAGGAGGTACGCTGCACACTGACCACTACACCATGTCGAAAATCCCACACACAAATAGTTATTTCTCAGTTGAGTTATGGCGATGGTACTTCCCCGGGCGGCAGCCTAAGCCTTAGCCGTTTTGTATTGTAGTACGTAGGCTACATTGATCGACCCATAAACAGTGTCCTGTTGATGTTTGTAATCAAGCGTCATCAAATCAATCAGCATCTTTCGACGGGCATAGTCCCTTGTTAATGCCCCTGCATTGAACGCAGCTACCCAGCGGTGATCGCGGTGCCGGAGAGCATATCGGACGAGTCGCTGCGGCGCGCGGCGCGCTGCTACCGCCAGAACCGCATCCCCGTGCTCACGTGGCGCCACCCCCGGACCAGGGCCTTGCTGGCTAGGTATTGTATTTTTTTATTGAATAAAAGTAGCAAACGAGCATGCAGGCCACTTGCTGTTAAGTGGTCACTGCAATCCATAGACATCCTTATGCAACTTCAGGCAGTACTTTAGTATTACCTGAGAACGCAAACAGATGCGTTGCCACTTCTGAGGACTAATAAGTGGCCTCGTATCTCGTGAACTCCGACAACCAAAAACACAATAAATTGCTTTATGGTAGATTTGGGTGTGGCGGTGGTACTACAAAATTAAATGTGAATGCCTATCGCTATGCCTGAATATTGTTATATATATAAAAAAAGAAAGAGGTAGACACATGGATGACAAATTAATTTGATTTTGTAATCTCTTAAAAATTTCACTTATATTTTCTCATGTTATTTGTGTAGATCGGCAGCGCCTCACCATAAAGGAGTGATGGGAATGCTTAAATCGAGTCATCAGAATCCCGGAGCGACGCCAAGCGGCACGGAAACCACTTCAAGCTTAGAACAGGTAGCTTGATATGTACAGTTTATACGGATTTCGTGCTCGTGGACCTAACTACTTTAGTGGTTAAAACTTGTTCTCAATATTGCATGGCTATCATGTATAAAGGTTTACATTTTCACGCAGTAACCCGCCACCAAAGCTACAATCGTGGCAATTCCCGAAATTATCATTTAAAATGTCACCTTGAATAATACTTAACATGGTTCCCTTAGGAGCGGTTCCTAGCGGCGCTGGTAGCGTGTTCGCCGGCGCGGC
Source organism: Tiana niger (assembly GCA_018249895.1). NCBI lineage: Eukaryota > Metazoa > Arthropoda > Insecta > Lepidoptera > Hesperiidae > Tiana > Tiana niger. The sequence goes on from DWNH01001348.1 coordinate 5,973, forward strand.
GCGGCGACCTCGAGGACTCCAGCCTCAGCCTGGACTCGCTGTTGCTGTGCTGCGACGACCAGCCGCACCACGCCCACAACCACACCCACAATCACAACCACGCCACACCGCTGCTCTCCAAAGCCGCAGGGACTTTAGGGTATGACCTGCGAATAATCCCTACTAATATGCAACTTGCCTTGCAACGCCTTGATGAACAATACATAACACTCGTGGACTTGGAACTTTGATATTATTTGAAGAAAAAATTAGTTACAGACAGTTGATATTTATTAACAGTTATAAATATCTTTTCACAACTCATCGGAAACCAAATTACGCAGAGCATGTGCTATGGTAACAAGAGAACTGCTAAACATACATAATTTTTTTTAATACAAACATATATAGATAACAATACACCCAGACACATAAGAAAATAAATATTTGTACTCATCACACAAAATCGAACCTACGACCTACATTTGTTACGTCTCTAGTATATATAAAAATATTTTTAACAGAGTCCTAGGCCGAAACAGCGGCGGCAAAGGCAGTAACAGCTCAACGGCCGGCGCGGGCAGGCACTTCGGCCGCTGGGGCTCCCTCAAGGACAGGAGACAAGCTTCCCACCTCGAGTTGTACGCACCTAAACAACCCTACTCCTCGGGAGACTTGGACTCAGGTGAGGGCGGAATGAAGATATTGTAAACTAAGTATATTATAGAATGTTATGTGAAATTTTAAAACCACTAGTTTACATGGTAGAATACTAATATTCTGTAACTGAATCATTATAATCGTTAGATGAAAAACTATTGTTGCTATTGGGCTACGAAGCAAATGTGAACTAGAAATAATAGGTGTATACGTGTGTACGTGTGTGCAGTGTCCGGGGAGGGTGGCGGCGGGCGGCGCGCGGCGCTGTACGTGATTACGGAGAAGGGCGGCGGCGGCGCGGCGGGCGGCGCGGTGGGCGGCGCGGAGGCGGTGCCGGTGGAGTTCCCCGACGCGCGCGCCACCAAGCACGCCTTCAAGAAGCTGCTGCGCGCCGCCGCGCCGTCCGCGCCCGCGCCGCCGGCGCACAACGCCGCCGCGCACCACGACGAGCCCGGCTTCCTTACGTCAGTGTTTTTTCTTTTTACTGGAAGGGTGTGGGCCGCTCGGCCTTAACATGCCTGACCGGCGACGTCACACAAAAACTGTCATGTTTTTTTTCTTTTTTTTTTCATTATTGGTAGGTCATAATTTAATGCAGTTTCTTTTTAGTATTTAAATTTGTTTCTGCTTTTACTTATTTATATGACAAATGGAATATTATTTGATATCTAGGTTAAATAACTATTCTGTGAAACTATTTATTTTGTGTGACGTCGCCGTTGTTGATTGTTGACTTAGTAAAGCAGTGTATGAATGTGTAATTGTGTGAAAGAAAATGTTATGTTAAGTGTGTAATGAATATTGCACTTTGTAAAGATTACCAACAATGTAAGTCATCAGTTCTTATTGCGATTTAATATGACTTTAATCTTATTTTAAAATGGGTTGGTTGCAAAGTTTTATATTTACGATGTTTTTGAGGTTTAGAATATTGTTTCTCATTAGTATTGAGTGTTTAAATTTTGTTCTGATAATTTATTGCTAGCAAATTTTTTTAATTTCTTTTAATTTAGAGATTGTAACATTTTTCTAAATTTGACATTTGAGAACAACAATAATAAGTGTATATAAAATGCAATAAAAACCGAAAATTGTATGGTCTCTGTACTCAAATTAACGTTAATATTTAATGGGATTAATTTCTCAGGTTGGTAGAGGAGTCAGGATGGCTGTGGCAGATACGGCAGCTGTTCCAGCTGTCTGGTGCTGTGGTGGACCTGCTGGACATCCAGGGGTCTTCCGTCCTACTCTCCCTAGAGGATGGCTGGGATGTCACAGCACAGGTAAACTGATGTCAAACTGACGCCACTCCGTCCGTCCGTGGAGTCCAAGAACATCGAACTAAAAACTTGAGTGTTGTGTAGTGTAGTGTTAAACTTTTATCAGGTTTTAACCAACATATAACAATTTTCAGATCTCATCACTGGCTCAGATCTGCCTCGAGCCGTACTACCGCACCCTGGACGGGTTCCGCATCCTGGTGGAGAAGGAGTGGCTGGCGCTGGGCCATAAGTTCCAGCAGCGCTGCAACATCGCCGCCGCCCCGCAGCAGGGGTTCACGCCCACCTTCCTCATGTTCCTCGATGCCGTGCATCAGGTAAGTTTCGTTCCACTGGTCACGGGTCAATATTCAAAATGTATGGTCTAGTATGATTCCTTTTGATTTTCTATACCGGTTTGTACAGGTACTTTCTTTAATTATATTTTTCGTCTTTTTCAGTTACAGAAACAGTTCCCTCTAGCCTTCGAGTTCAACGAGTATTACCTTCGCTTCGTGGCGTACCACAGCGTGTCGTGTCGCTTCCGAACGTTTCTGTTCGACAGCGAGGCCCAGCGCGCCGAACTAGGCCTGGCCTCCGATGAGAGGAGGCCTGATATTAGCCGATTGGTACGTATCTATAAATATAGATAGTCTGTAGCTTCGGCAAACCATAGTCGATAGAATGTTGGAACATATTGAAAATAATAGACTTAACATTCGTTAAGTGTATGTCAATATGTTATGAATTTTGATAAAATAGGCGTGATGATAAATAATTTAAGAAAATATTGCTTTTGTCAAGTTTAAAAAATTAAAAAATGTCTCATCTTTGTTATTTATTTGACTTAAGTGGGGTACAGTGTCAATATTAAACTTATAATTGAGTTTATCCTATTGTACTCGGGCAATTATTGTCGTCAGGGTGTAGAGACGGGCTCGGGCTGCGCGTACGGCGCGTGCGGCGGCGGCGGGGGCGGAGCCGGAGGCGTGTCCGGGGGTGGGCTCGCTGGGGAGGAGGAGGCTAGAGCCGCCGCGGGGGCGGGGTTCGCGCTCTTCGACTACATCGAGCGGTTACACCAGCGGTCGCCGCTCTTCTACAACTTGCTTTATGCACCGGATCTCGATAATCCCGTAAGTTTCATACATACTTTCTCACGGTAAAATGTATAATAGCGCCGCAATCATTTCAACTGTTGTTTCCGCAGGTGCTACGTCCGGTGAGCTCGGTGTCGTGCCTGGAGGTGTGGCAGTACTACGTGTGCGAGGAGCTGGCCCACGGCGCCCCCTACGAGCCCGAGCTACCGCCCGACTGCGAACAGCGCACGCAGAGACGCGTCGTCACTGCTGGGTGAGTGCCATTTGGATTTTCATCAACATTTCTATATTCAAGATTCAATTTTTTTTTCATTGTAAGATAATACGTTATCATTCATTTATTATGATAACACTGATTTATACACTTAATGAATGTCATAGCTTATGACCGATGATCTGCTTTAGGTGTCAGGATGAGGACCTTTATGCTATTCAAACTATTAAGAAGTCCGAGATTGAACTACTGATTGGTGCTGGTTAGGTGTAGATTGACATAAACGTGCATTCCACGTTAGTAAAGTAGGTATATTTACATCCAACAGATACGACAGCATACCCCGCTGCATGCCGGACGCGTTCACGGGGCTGCTGGAGAAGCTGCGGCAGCTAGAGCTGGAGCTGGGCCACCTGCCGCAAAAGTGGCGCGTGCGCTGGGACCAGCTTGAGCTGCCCAACACGCTCGAGCTGCAGGTCGGTTGTGGGGCTCGTGGTGTTGGTGGCGTGTTGGAGGATAAAACAGACAAAGTCTCTATGGATTCTACGCTGTCGATACAGGACTACTTGGGTGGCGAATTTGAGAATAAGATATGTAGGATGAATGTGTTCGTCTCAAAATAGTTAAGAATAAAATTTCATTTTAAAATGTCGTATAAGATAGTTTCGATATTTACCATTAAATTTCGAAGTACGACCAAGTCGAGAGCTACTAATGAAGCAGAACTAGTAATATTATATGGTGATATTAAATGGTTCGCAGCGCAACGCGTCGATGTGCAGCGGCGTGGTGCGGCGGCTGTCGGCGGCCGCGCACCGGCGCAGCACGCTCGAAGTGCTGGTGCGCGCGCGCATGGCGGCCCGCGCGCCCGGCGCCGCGGGGGCGGGCGGCGGCGCGGGTGCGGCCAGTGCGGGCGCGGGTGGCGCGGGTGCGCCGATGGGCGGGCCGCCGCAGCACCGCTGGAGCAGCGCGCCCGGCGCCGCGCCCGCGCGCTGCGACACCTGCGCGGAGGTAACGTTGACTCCAATACAGGCGGTCTATTCTACCAGCAACCAGTTAAATATTGTATGTTAGAAAAAAGGCGACTTCCTCAACCTTGGGAAATAACAACGCATCGATATACAATCTGAAAGAACTGTTAAAAGTTATATTTCAGGTATTATTTAGAGTGGGTCCATCACATGTACTACTTTAAATATTTAGAAGCTTGCGACATTATCTTTACGATGCGAGAATCGGCCTCCAGGCCTGAGGTCACAGCGGTGAGTCGTCTGGTGGCTCGGTTACAATGTACCGTAGGAAGGATGAATGAGCTAGAGTGGGGGTGTCAGAATCATGCTACAACGTTGAAGAGAAAGTATCGGGCCTCTTATGTGTAGTGGTACAGTGGATGTAATGCAGTGAGAATCTCCAATACTCTGTGTTGTTGGTCTGTTGTTCCGTAGTGGTGTAGTGGGTGCGGTGGTTGCAGGTGGTGTGGGGCCCGCTGGGCGCGGGCGTGCGCTGCGTGGACTGCGGCGCGGCCGTGCACGAGCGCTGCGCCGATGCGCCGCTGCCGTGCACCAAGTACAAGGCGCCGCCGCCGCCCGACCGCGAGCGCGACCACCGCGCCGTCGCCTCCAGTACGAGCCTGCTTTGTGTTATTACTATCTCTTTTGCCTTTCTCGGGCTAAGCCAAATTAATGACGGGACGGACTTAAGTTTTGATGTATTGCTAAGTTTGCTATTAATATAATTTTTTTGAATCTCATTTTTAGGCTCACACTTACCTGATATTACTATTACTGACTATATTATTATTATTTATTGCTTAAGGTTTACACCATTCACAATGTTCCCAGGCGTAGCGACACTACAATCGTCGTCACAACAGTACTATGAACAGTTTTCTTCGAATGTGGCGGAGAATCGAACGCACGAGGGGCATCTGTACAAGCGAGGCGCCTTACTCAAGGGATGGAAACAACGGTAATGGTTTTTAACTTTTTATTTGTAGTATTTTTTCAGTATTAATGTTTTCTCGCGTCTAACAAAATAGGTAATAAAATATCTGTGAATCAATCAAATATGTTTATAATGTTTCTAACTTTACTATTTGTATAGTCAAAGTATATCCAAATTTAAAATTACTTAAAATATAGTATAAAGACTATATGTTTTAAAGACTTTATATTACAAAAAAAAAATATTTTATACATAAAGGTAGTAAAATAGTGTGTATTGTCCAGGTGGTTCGTTTTGGATTCTATCAAACATCAGTTGCGATATTACGACGCGATGGAAGACTCTCACTGCAAAGGTTTTATTGGTATGTGACTGCAATTTATTGTTAGAAGAACTAGTTAGTAATGTACAAACTCATACTCTATGAAAAATGAAAAATGAAAAATGATTTATTAATTAACCAAAATTGTACATAAGTTTTAAGTTACTAGCTCCCACACTAG
>DWNH01001349.1:0-11628 GCA_018249895.1 Tiana niger
GGAGATGAATCGCCGTTACGGTTTGTAATACAATTATATTATAATTATGAAACAACTATTTACAATACCGTTAAAATCAGACGCAATTGTGTGATATGTAACACAAAGTGTGTTCTAGCGTCGCGGCGTCGTAAAGGCAGCACATTCCCTCGCACCCAGGTGTTCTGGCTTACTTTACATCAAAATACAGCAAATATTAGGGACCTAGTTATTATATGATTACGAGATCAGATGACTCATAAATTATCATCCAATATTTATATGTATTTATAGTTAAAAATACATAGCTTAAATTTTTGGCTATACATACATAGAATTTAAACTACTATTTTACATATCAGCATAATTAATTTTTTTAATAGTAACATTGAAGCAAATCCATTGTCGAAACAGGTCCCTAACAACATCATCAAATTTACAATTTTACAATCATGATATATTAACGTACCAACATAGGACTTATAAACTCGCTGCCGAAATATCTATACAGAATTGATATTTTAAAAATGTTGACGTTCCCTTCATACTGCCAGTACTAGAAATAAAAAATATATAAAAAGTATGTAAAAATAGACATAAAATTAATTTTTTGATTATTTCAACAAGAAAATTTTTTAATGTAAGCGATATTTTATCGAAATGTAAGAAGTTTACAACACTTTATGAATATCGGCGACACAAGGGTCGATATTCATAAATAAAGAATTGTGTCGCGTCAGTATTGGCTATTTATAGAGAATTTCTACAAATAAATGATTTGAATGATGCATGTTTTAAATAATTATATATTATTTTTTAATCGTAGTAAATCTCTTTTATCAACATTTATTTCATTTATAAACTACGAGGGCGCGGTTTAATTTTCGTGGAATATAAAGCAGTAATTTTTTTACTTATAATATAACTTATAATAATCGTCATAGTTTTACATGTACATATATTTTCTTCTCTCCTTCCAATTAACTAATTCTGCGAACTTAAAAACGCCCTCATAATATTTGAAATATAAATGCGTGTTAATAAAAATTTGAGTATTTTTTAAAGGTACATTTTCATTATTAAATCTCCATAAAAAGGTGATATTCACTTTTTGTGTGAAGGATGGTTTCTTAATCTCAAAAATCTAACCGGAACCAAACTACATAAATATAAATAGGGTCAGCTTTAATAACTAAAAATCACTATTTAATTAATTTTAAACGCCCCCGTATTTTATTGAAAAAGTGAATTCATGAAAATGTAAGGCAAAATTGTTAGAGTCTAAGCCTGTGCATGTAAAAAAAATTAAAGGCAAAAATTTTTTGTTTGATTTCATTGATGATAGATGATGTATCCAACATCAATGATACGCTACTACTAGATTGTCGTTAATTGTTTAATAAATCTATTAATTATTATTACGTCTGTTATTTCAATTTAATCTCATTGTTTCATACACGACATAAACAGATCACGCCCTAGTCGAGTTAACTATTTTTTACTAATAATCACAGTTGATTGGTACTGTCAGACAGAAAATATTTTGAATTGATATAAATTTAAGCCAGTTTCATTCGGTTTCATATTTTTAAACAATAAAGAAAATTTAAAAATATAGGACATACAAAAAGAACATCTTGCAGTAAATGTAATGTTAGAAAACTAAAAAAAATACATTTAAAATATTTTTGCTTGTCGATGAAGGAAACCGTGAGGAAACCTGCATTTATTTTCTCCAAAGGTATTGAAAGACATGTTAGGGCATAACACTTTTCAACTCTGAGAAGAGCGCGTGTGTGCAGCAGTGGTACAACACACGGTACATTGGTTAATGATAACGATGAAGTTATCACAACATCAACTAACAAAATTAAAGTGGTAGTGACAGTACGGTACAGAACTTATCACTAGACTGATGTTATATAAAATCGCAATTTATTGAAAATTAATTAACATAATGATTACACTATTTATGTATATAGCAAGACTATTTGAAATTTGCGTTTTAAATTTTGATAACTATTATTCTTCTGAATTAATAATTATAATAAAAGAATTGGGTAATTTCGGCGCGAGGCTTTAAACAAAGACACTAAGAGACTTACAAAGTAATATAGATACATACTTTAAAAGACTTTCCACGCAGCATTGGATAATGTGTCCATTCGGATTTGTGCTCCAATTACCCAGAGTCCAGTGTAACGTAGAAAATCTTTGATTCATTAGCACCAAACGTCAAAACTATTAATTAACTTCTAACTACAAGTACAATTAATTAGCAGATTTATTACAGAGACTATCTAACCGTAATGACTATTTAATAATTTTAATTTTAAGAGATATACATAAAAATAACTTTGATTTGGAAATAGTTTTAACAAGTAATAGTTTTTTACATTCACTCGTTTCAAACATCATTACATATTGTATTGACTCATACATAAACCATCATGATGTATTTATTAGTAATAAAAGAATTAAAGAGTAATTTAATAACAGATCAATCATTATTCTCCATAATTTGTTCAATAAGCCTCCGCACATTGACATAAAAGACTAAATACATACTAAAAACTAAAGATTAATGATGGTACTATATTGATACAGTGATGTTAACAGCAAAAACAATGTCACAAGGAAGTTTGTTTATACACTATAACATAATGATATTTTCTACACATAGTATTTATAATCAGTACCTGCATCTAATAAATGATTTTAATACAAATTTAGCTTTGGTTTTTTTAATGCCCTACTTCTATTCTAGCTGAAGAAATTATGCCATTTGGATCTCTTCATGTGTGGTAACACTGAGCATATTTGCATTATTAGTTGGTTAGAACTTTAAACATAATATTTTATCAATTTACTCAATTAACTCAATACTAGATTGAGTTATCGATGCATATAACTTTGAACAAGAAATAATTGTACAATCAATATGCATCAAGTAATTGTGAAACCATTGATATTTTGGGACAATTCACACACAGCAGCTGATAATTTATTTTTTTGTTTAAATACATACTTATATAGAGTTTTATATATACAACACACCTAGACACAACTATTCGTGCTCATCACACAAATATTTGGCCTGGGTGGGAATCGAACTCACGACCCCCGTTTAGGAGTCAGGTTCGCTAACCACTAGAGCAAGAGGCCAGTGAATGATGACTCTTGGTTATGATTTAATGTTTTATTATATGTATATTATAGACGTTAATTGTGATTTCAACGATAAAATGTCTAACGTCATTTTATTATGGTAAACCGGATTAATTATTTCATGTTTTTATTTGTATTCGACAGTAATGGACTGATGGAAAAAAAAGAGAGCACTTAAAATACCAATAAACAAAACGAAACTTATTGACAATACAAAAATATTTAGGTAAAAAAAGTAAATCTGCACATTTCCATAAATAACCAACTAAGTCACAGCATAAACATAAATCTTTATGTTGGCATGTCACCTAATTATCTAATTAGATGGCATGCCTTAACTCAAAACCCTAATTAAAAAGAATGTAGATATGAAGAGGTGTGAATTAGAAGAAAGTTTGTCCTGCAGGAAGCTACTGTCACCCAACGTGAGGCGGCCCTACTAAGCTTATTGGAAATGACTAAATTGGCACATTATATTAAAATCAATTTCTGTCAAAATATTAAAAAGTAAAATGTATGTTAGAAGTGCTTTTCCTGCTATTTAATTATGCAAATAAATATATTCACCTTGTGGCTAGATAGAATGAATAGTTTAAATTATAATAATAAAGTAGTTTAAATTACAATATTTTTTTTATTCAATTACGTCTTTACAAAGTTGATTAGTTGACCACATTGTTTTCGCGCTATATAAAGAATTAGCAATAATAAATTAATAAGGACGGATAATCTTTTTAATAGACAATTTCAGAAGTACGAGAAGTTTTTAATCAAGATACCCTCAAAACATAACTCATCGAAACTATGATTTCTACTTCATTTTATAATAATTTTCACTAAATATAATTAATAATAAGCATTTTGCTTTTTTTTTTTTTCAATTTAATTGCCAAAATACGACTAACCTTGTTGGTATTACCACGAAAAATGTGTTTATCTGTAAAACCGTCAGTCACTGTGTTATTGGCATATTTAAAACATACGATGGGGAAGAGTGATAACAACAGTATGTAGTGATAACAACATGAAAAAATTTAACCAAAACACTATATATCAGATTTTAAAGAGTTTTTAAAGACACAGTCAAATAAAAACATGATTTTATTGCTTTGACATCATCGCCGGCCGATAAGATCACCATAAAAAAAAATTATTCTTCATTACCAGGCTCTGCACATCGGAAATATAATCAACAAATGAGCTATGATACAGATTAATAATACCGTAAAATTAACGAATTATTTCATGAGATCACAATGAATAAAGAGTACAAAACAATTTAATAGTTAGTAAAAACAAATAAAATAAAATAATTTTGCTATAATTGCTAGTTATATAGTATAAACACATAACTATTTACAGATTATACAGAGCAGAGGAATTCGAGTCTCGAGGAGAGTCTGACGAAGAAAATAAGTGATTTAGTTCACATGAATAGTTTGAAGAAGTACAAAATTCTGACAAAGAATTAATTTAATTTATATTTTTTTACTTTTATATATACTTATAATAATAAAATTATTTTTTTCTCTACATATTTGCAAAATTTATTTTTTTGCAAGCATCCTGCAGAGTTAAAATTCCTAGCAAATCGCATGGCTTGTTTATTTTCTTTATTTTCGAATATTTAAATATACTTTAAAAAAAATTACGAGTTGCCTCAAAGTTGCAAAAATACATACCCAAAAATGTATACCAGCTCTCCTATAACAAGAATTTGTCAATGGAGCAATGAAGATTATAATCATACAAAATTAATAAGCTTGTGTTTTAATAGTTTAATATAAAGTGAGACATGTTTTCAAGCAGTGGTAAAATGCATTATTGACTATTTTTAACTGCCAATGGCTAGATAAGATGAAAAACGGCCTTTCAGCCAAATTATTTTTCTTTTCATTTTATAACAAAGTAATGCGAAAACATCTCAATGAGGTATATGTAGATATCTATGGCCACCACATGGTAAGTGGTCACCGTCAACTATGAATATGATCAACACCAGAGGAGCCGGCTTTGAAGGCGAATATATAATACTTTTGTCTGTTGCTTCGCCTACGTTGCTAGTTGTAACACCGCGTAGCTTAACAAAGCTTAAGAAAGAAATTCTAATCTTGCAAAAAACAATATCTCGAAGACAATAAAAGTAACTAACATAGATATACATAAATAGAAGACTGACACTTTGTTATTAAATTATTCGTGAATGAACAAGCTATATCTGTACCTCGCGCATGTCAAAAAAGTCGCGTTTAGCGCGCAATTTTTATCGCTATGTCTTTCGGATCTTTTAATATTTTGAAAATAAAAATAAAGCCTATTGTATAATTTAAGAAATAAACTATTAACCTGGCAAGTTTCGTTCACTTTAGTTTTAACAACGAGCCAACGTCACCAAGAACCAACCATCTAAACTATCACATTTACAATATTATTAAGATGTAACATAACTTAATTACATTTTATATTGCTATAACGAGTGCAATAAATATCTGAGTGATCGGTATTAGCGCACGTGTTTTGAACAGAGCCGTGATAGCCTAGTGGTTAAATTTCGGCCTACCATTCCTGTGAGTCCGGGTTCGAGCCCTAAACGCACCTCTAATTTGTCGATATTATGTGCGTATTATACATTAATTATCGCTTATTCTTCGATGAAGGAAAACATCGTGAGCAAACCTGCATGCCTGAGTTTTTAAAAAAAAAAAAATCTCGAAAGGTATGTGAAGTCCACCAACCCGCACTTGGCCAACGTGGTGGACTGTGGCCTAAATCCTTCTCAATCGAGAGGAGACTCGTGCCCAGCACTGGGGCTATGATGGGTTGACGATGATGTTTGAATCTTGTTGGGATGCTGATTACTATGAATGTTAATCCTCGAATACTTAAAATGAAGTGGTAATAATGTATGTGAGTGTTGTTTGCAAAACTTGCTTGTGCAATTGAAACTGCGAATAATAATTTATTTTTATTCGACTACGTTAATTAAATTACTTTATCTTGTACACATTTTTTTATATCTAACTCTGAAGATTATTATTTATTATAATGATACCAAGTGTCACAAAGTAAAAACTAGTACGAATATCTTTTATATTTACATCAAGCTTCGATTATATTTACAAGACTTGAACATTATTTATTTATATTATAATGAATTTTAATATTATACAATGTTTGCGGTGTCGAAAGTCATTCATCCTCTTACTTATTAATTTACCTGAAATCAGATCTTTATTCCAAATATGTAATAATAGTTAAACATTAAATTATTTAATTGCATTTGACATGTGTCCTACATCAGTACAACTTCGTTTATTTATATAATGCGCACGATAAAACAAACGATTATATAAGTAAATATTATACTAAAAAAGAACAACCTTTATTACTATTGAACTTGGAATATAACTTAAGTGATGTGTAGCGGAAATTATGTTTGAATGGTATTTTTCATGTAGGCAACAGCACATATAAATGCAATCAATTAGAGCTCGTCATGACAGTTAACATCGAGCACCGAAGCCCGCAATTGTCTTATACGACTACAATTACATAAAACCGGATCTCTCACGGCATTCACTACCGATTAGGTCAAAAAAGAAACGATTCGCAGGCGACGTCGACACGACAAAACAATTTCATCGTTCAGACAACGATAGCGTAGGTGGCACGGGTAACGTAACGGCACAAAATAAGCATATAACGCTCACCACATAAGGTGCGACCGACACTCGGGGTCGTCAACTCGGAGGGGAACGTTCGGTTCGCAAGGCCGCGCCACTAGTACACGGTGTCGTCGCGGAACAGCAGCAGCGCAGGCGCGGCGCGGCCTCAGGAGGCGCGCGGTGGCGGCGGCGGCGCGGGCAGTAAGCTCTCGCGCGACGCGCGCAGGTTGGGCAGCGAGCGCGCCGCCCGCCCCGCGCCCGCCTCGCGCCGCGCCTCCAGCGCCAGCAGCGATCGGATGTCCGCCTCCAATGGGTCCACACTGATGTGGTACACTCCGCCCGCCCGCTCGCTAGCTATTGACAGCCGGCACGCGGCCGCGGGCGCGGTGTTAGCGGCGGGCGACGCGTCGGTGTCAGCGGCGGGCGCGACGGGCTGGGCAGGGGAGGCGGGCAGCGGCGCGGGCCGCGGGTCGGAGTAGCGGCGCGCGTCGTGCGGTGGCGCGGCGCGCTGGCGGTCGTCGGTGAGCGCGGAGAGGCGGCGGTGCGGGTTGCCGCGGTAGGTCTCGAAGCCGCCGCTCTCATCCTCCTCGTGGTAAGCAGCAGGCGGCGGCGGTGGCTCGATGTTGGCGACGACCTGTCCGCGCGCGCTGCGGTCGCGTCGCTTGCTGCGCGCGGGCGGCGACCCGCTGATGGGGATCTTCTCGGGAGCGTTTTGAATCAGCAGTATCCTATGATTAAGAATGACAAAAAATAAAGGCTCATCATTTAGTAACTTTCGACTTCCATTGTTAGTTAATATAATAATTATGAATAATTATAATCAAATAACGACCTCGTTTAATAAAGTGATCACATTAATGGTACAAAACACCGGACGGGTTGACTTCTTGCTGCAGTATACCGGTGGTATGGGAGATGAAACGAAGGTAAAAATAAATTAAATTATGTGGTAAATAAAATTAATTATAGATAACAAACCCAAAAAACTAAACAAATGTTGTGTACTCAACTAAACTGTAATTAAAATGTTTTTATTAAAAAAATGTCTATATAAATGTGATAAGGTTCAGTTAATCATTACAATCTTTGCATCTCAATAAGTTCCACAAGAATAGTTCTTACATTTAAACTTTATGCTTAACACTATTACAAATAAACAATGAAATCGACTTGAAAAACAATTTACTTAATTCGCCTTGCTTAGTCACAAAGCAATAATGTGCGAAACTAAATAATGTGAAATCGATAAGTCAGCATGGGAAATAATTTTATGCGACCATGTGTAGAGAACAAAATCAAACTCGTCATAGTTAATAGAATTACATAAAAGTTTATTAAAAGGAAAACCCCGTGGTAGCATTATAAAGTTTGGATGTTGTACTCTGAAGTAACGCTCGCCTGCCGCGCGGAACTATTGAAAGATTTGTAAGTAGTAGTTTCGCTGTCCGGGGAAGTACCACCGCCACACCCAAATCTACCGCGGAGTATTTTATTGTTTTACGAAAGATTGTGGTTGCCGAAGCACACTAAATACGAGGCGATCGTCTTAGTCCTCAACGCATTTATTTTTTATCTCACGTAGGACTACGGTACTGCCTGAGATCGTAAAATGGAGATAATAAATACTCAATTTATGATTATGGGCTGCACAGACCGCTTAACACCGCGTGGCCTGTTTGCTCATTTGCTACTTATTTCCACTTAAAAATGACCTCTAGCGCCGATAAAGAAATTATTTCCTGTATTGTCTGTTCAAGGTCCAACAAAGAACAGAAAATATCGTATGTATATGTTAATAAAAGATAAACGTCAATGACACGATGAAACACGGTAGTAAACTTTAATGTCATTGATTGCAAACCACCGTTATTTTAGTTAGTATATTCAATACAGCTCATTAAAAAAATATGGAAACAGACCTTAAACTAAAAAAACATATTTATTTTTGTTTTGGAGTCTTTGCCTTTATATAGATATTTATTTATTGCTGTCTTATTAATTTGAAGTAGGTATAACAATTATTGTTCTGATGGTTCTGTTAGTTCGATAGTTAGTTCTGTGTTCTGATAGCAAACTATAAAAATATACAACCGAATTATGTACTTCCATCATAAAGTATATTAAAAACAAAATCTTAATAGCAATCAACATTACATAATACACATAAAACATGATAATTAAGTCCGACTCAGATTAAACGTAAGCAAACACATCTCAGTGGATACAAATTTAAGAGTGTAATTATTTACCTATTATGTGCTCGCCACCGGTTACAAAGGTGTAAGTACTGTCGACACTGGATGTACATGAACACTGCGCCGCCTGTAAATCCCACAGCGACCACCACCAGTTTTGTCCAAAACGGCCAGGCTGAAAAAAAATACATACTTAACAATATAGGTAGACATACTAACAGTTTCATTGCACTCATATGCTTCAGTCATTTTAAAAATCGTATAGCATTGTTTAAATTAATTTTAGCAGCAACAATATAATGTGACGACCCATGTAGTGCAGTGGTTAATATGCCGATCCACCATTCCACGGGGCGTGGGGTTGACTCCCAGAGGGACAGAAGTTTTATTGATAAATTTAGAATTCTGTTTGGGATTTATCATGTCATGTCATTATTATTAAACCATAAACTACAAAAGTAGATTAAAAAAAAAATTTATGACATTTCGGTTAAAATTTCTGATAAAAACATTTTCTAGCTAAATGTAAACCATTTTTTTTAATATTTTACAATCATGGATACACACAAAGATAATAATACTATTACCCAGGCTGGTAACAAAAATCTTAATACATTCTTTTAAATACCAACCGTACAATTAAAACCCATAACAACAGTTGTCCTTATATTCAGTTTTTTATTTTTAAGAATATTCAAGATTTCCAGTGAAATTATTGGTGTACCATTTCAGTAACATAAATATTACGATATTACATCATATATCACTAATAAGCAATACAAATATAACATAAGGAAAATGCATCCATTTATCTTCATTTATAAATGGAAGATGTTATTGTCGTGAGACTAAATATAGGAAATTAGAATTAGAAAAATAACTGCAGTCACACATAAACATTATGAACAAAAGATGCATTATGAAATTTTTTGTCTGATGGGGTGCAGGTACTACAAGGCCAATCGTAACAACTACTTTTTGTTTTATTTCTTGTTTAAAAGTTCTATTCTGTTATCACAATAGTAATAAGTAATTATTCTTCAGTGTACATGTTGTGTAAAATGCTACATGTTAAATTAAAACATTCCGATCAATTTCATTTTGTGTTTAACTACATTTTTTCACTTACAAAAATAACCTCGTTGATTGCCTTGCACACTTGAAACAAGGACTTTTTACATTACGTATAATATTATTACTGGTCAATTGATTGCATAAAGTTGATACGGTCAGAAAAGATTGACCAGATAACTTAAACGAGAATCATGTGAGCTAACTCTCATTAGCTGGTTTTATATCCAAGATTCACATAATAGAAATGCTGTTACACTTAAATATACCTACACAATATTACTATTTACTTCTAATAATATTGTAATAATTTATTGTATACTCCCATAATAATGAACTTGACTTACTTTTAATTTAGTACTAACTATAGTATAAGTGTTTCTTTTTCTTTTCTCCATCACCGAACAATAGAGGTAAGAATAACTTATTTAAAGGTAGTTTGGATTAAAGATACCGAGAATTAGATTATTAATTTTGCCAGAGGTTTAACTCACTAGAGCGAGGTTGTACTGTAATAATTTTATCATGTTCCTGAAAATAAACTTTTTATACTAATCTTTAATATGATCAGTTTCCAATTCGGGGGAGAAGTCTTGGATCAAACTTTATCACTTATCTTATGGACCCTTGTTCGTACTTCCCCAAGTATGCATGAGAGTAGTGTGATGGAATCCAGGCTTTATCTAGTCTACGAAAAACTCCTGGCCCATGGGACAAAAAGTGCAGAACTAAGTAAAGTTTACCGATAAGGCCACGGTTCACCTCCTCGACGGCACGCTCGATGAGCACGAACAGTGACCACATGACGCACAACGCCGCCACACAATGGAATAGGACCGCGCAACACAGACGCCTTCGCTCTAACCCAGACATCTCCAATGGACGCCACTGCAAAATGTCACGAAACTTAGTTTATTTGATGAAATAAGCGTGTGCACTCTTAAAAAAAATAGCAAGCCAAAAGAACTCTAAAACTCTATCGATTAGGTAACATGCTTTTCTACAGCTCTTCTTTACCAGCCCAAGTTTACTAACAGTAATTGCAGACAAGACATGTCTTTGTATGAAATGTAATTTGTTATTTGCACGTACAATGTTTTAGTCTTTACTTTATATGAGATGTCAAAAAGCATATAAACTCATTCTGCACTGTAAGTTGTGATAATATTGTTTGTGCTAGGTAAATGTATTGTAATATTTAAGAGACAAAAAGATATAAACACTGCTATATGAACATAAAATGTGAGTCATTCCACATTTTCTCTTCACATACATATTCATACAACAAACTTTTCTAGTAAAAATACAATAGAATCTAAATAAAAATTTGCTACATAAATATAATAACCTCATTGAATGGCTTAATTTTAGTGTGCATGATAAAGTTGAATTTGCATAGTTCACAGGATCTTGTGTCTGATGCTGTTAGCCACTGTTGAAGACAACTCTGGTGCACATACTTCAGGCTGCCTGAAATTAAAAGGAACGGGACATGACTCCTAAATTTTTACACTTGTTATCATAAAATAATCATCACTTATGAGGTAAAT